>VDFB02057934.1:0-124736 GCA_007258455.2 Sequoia sempervirens
TTGAATAATTTTTTCCTCTTTATTTGAACTCTTGTTGGTTGGCATTGTTGATGATATCACATTTGACAATTAAATTAATCAAAGTTGTGAAACATTTAAACTACGTATCAATAATGATAGACCTAACAAGGGAAATTTACATTAATAAAATAGTAAAATAAAACAAAATGGAGCCATGCATGTAGATATTTATGGTAAAGGAGCTTGATTATTTTCTGGATTCACAGGTTTTTTTTCAATCATGTTTGGATCTTGTAAATGGAAACAAATTACTTCTCCAATAAGACCTTTATTGCACCAATGAACCCAAAAACTAATTTCCTTTTTTCAAATTTACCTTCCACACCTCTTTGGCGTACATATTGCACATCAAGGTGCAATTGCTAGTTATAAAGATCATTGAGCTAGAATTTTTGGTACTATACTATTTTAAGATAATTCAAGAGAGAAACATTGATTTGGTGTTTAATTGTGCTATGTAAACATTTTCATTATTCTGATTATTCAATATTAGATAAATTTTATGGTGCAGTCATGGATGGAGGGTCTAGAACGAAGAACCCAACTATGTAACTTAGAGTTCAACATAACAAAATAACATAAGAAATGATTAGAAAATATGCATATTCATTGATTCAATCACTTGAAGTCACACATGCATCATATGCCTCATATGTGGAATGTCTAAGGGCTCACAGGCTTGTCGCAAGGCATTTAAAAATAATACAACTGGAACAAAGGGATTATCCTTACAACCATATTTGAATATTCAAAATACTTGAATTCTAATCCTAAAATATTGGCTAGCTTCTTTCCTATGAATTAAAATTAATCTTAAACATGATTCACTAGCTCCAACAATGATCTGTGTTAGCCTCAAAGGGTTACAAACCCCAATACAAGATCAAACATGAATGTCAAACAAAGAACATGAGAAGATACCCATCACAAGATGAAATACCTTCTGGATCTCCAAGAAAATTCCCCTCGACCCAAAATTCCTTGTATGATGTTCCACTAATCTTTGCACACTTTGGAATAGGTCTACACAACAGGCCTAAGCTACGTAGGCCCCAAATACACTGACTGGGAATTGAGAGTGAAATTATGAGAGTGATAAATTTTTACAAGCATATGCAAATCAACTAAAATCTAGATGCAATGAAGATAATCTCATGTAGAAATCATATCCTTCTCCATGAGCTAAGAAATGACAATAAAATAAAATACAAAAGAAAATGTTGAGACAAATATAGGTTGAAATGTGAGAAAAATAATGTTTTTAGCTATGTAGTCTAGAAAAATGTATCCCTTTACAAGTTGACACTTTTTTGGGCCATTCCTTACTAAAATTGGGCTTAGATTTTTCCTTATTTGGTCTTATTTTGCATCCATAAGTCTTATTTAATGCATTCTTTTGAGGATAATCTTGAAAATCAACCAATGGCCAATCATATTTCATGTTTTTGGGTTGTTTGTTCTAGATCTAGTGATCTAGGACTCATATGCCACCTTGGATGTATGGGTCCTATAAAGCAATTTTTCCTTTAAACTTTTGTTTGGTTTTTAGCCCTTACTCTTTTTTGCTTCACAAGGAATCCATGCCCAAAAGACAAAGAATGCTTCTACATAAAGGCATGCAATGTGCCATGTGGTGGATGCACAAATTTATGAATCATTTTCCTTTTGGGCGTGAACTAAGGTATGTGTCAGCTTGGTGGGGATTTTCATCAAAACTACTCTCAAAATTATGAGATCACCTAGTCGCTTGACATGACATCTATTTGCATCAAGTAGTTTGTACTTTTTAATAGAGTGATCTTTTTGCATTGAGTTTGTCAGGGAGTATAGCAGGCGTCCTACTTTCGGGGTGGAACATTTGAGTTGGTGTCATCAACCTCCATAGTTGATTGATCAGATATTGCTAGGCTATGTTAAAATATGATTATTTTTTGACAACTATCTTTGCTAAAATATCTTAAGCCATTAATGAAGTAGTTGATTCTTAATGAGCAGAGATTGCTTCGATGTAATCAAGATCTAGGATCAGATTGTGAGCTATCGGGTTCAGGAATTTGGAATTTTTTTCTTCTAGAATGTTTGTGATGGTGTCCTCTTCTTTTGGATATAAATAGGGGTTGGAAACATTGAGTTAAAAAAGGATTTTAGAGATTTTAGCTATTTTCTTCGAAAATACTTTCGAGGGATATGTATATTATTAGGGAGTTCTATTTTCTCAAAAGTAGGAGGGTATTTATAGAATATTGTTGTTCTCTCTGGCATGCTATATTTAATTCATACTATCATTGGATTGGCATTCATAACTTGTTTTCAGTTTATATATCATAGAAGTTTGATCTATTTGGGAGAAATATTTGAAATTGTGCATGCTATGGTGTTTGTAAAATATATTTTTCATGTTTCATTCATATTGAAAGATTGTGTTAAAAGTTGCATTGGTAGTTTGGATAACTGATTTACATGTTGTCAAGCTTCTATATTGAATGCTACCTTTTAGAAATTAGATCGGGTCTTGAAATTTTCCATAATTTGTAAAGGGTATTGCCATTTTCCATATTATGTTGTAAAGGAAGAAGGATTCTGTAAATTTTTGAATATTTTTGTTAATCTTTAGAGTTTTATTATGTCTGATTGGACCTTAATGGGTGCTTCCCACGGGGAGATTTGAAAGATTGCATTATTCTTTCTCAAGCCTTTGTTGCTTGTTCTCTTCCCAACAATGAAGGGTATGCAACATTTTGTGTCTATCATATCAGTTATAAGGAATAGTTATGGTTTAAAATGTTGTAAAAGCTTTAGCACATTGTCATCTTTATGTATTATTCGCATTTATTTCTACCCTTTTCCACCACACACAAAGAAGAGAAAACTTTCTATAAAATCTCAGAGGTCATTCAATGAGGTGAAAATTGGTCGCCCACTTGTTGAATTTCCCATAAGTTTTTCAGAGAAGTGAAAGCTTTGATGATCAATAGTTCTCTCTCTACAACACCTGGTCGGACTCAAATTTCTTCGAATGCCTAATTAGAAGTGAGAAATATATTTTAAATCACACCAACAAAAAAGGCTAGAAATTTCATGCCTAGAGTTCAAATAAGAGCATCTTCAAAACGATATTTACAATTGTATAGGTCTGAGTTTGCACCCCTTATTGAAATTCCCCTTTTACACTCCACCTTAGAAAACCAAATTTGAAGGAAAAAATCCACATCAACCCTCTACCTTCATTCCACTTGGAATTTTTTTTGTTCGTCGACAAAAGAATAACTATCAGGGATGACCATGTAGCACATAGATGTCCACACGACACGCTCACATCCCTGATATATTCCTATGTCTAAAGCTGGAAGAGGAATTACACTTCCCATTTGGTTTGGTTTGTAATGCCCCTCTTCAACCAACTAATCTGAATATGGTCATTTCTCTCATCCCACCTTCAAAAAAAAATTTCCTTCATTCCTTACATCTCTTAACATCTTCTTCACAAGTTCTAGCAATCTTCTTCACATCCTCTTGCAATCTCTAAGTATTCTAGCAATCACTTGCATTCTCAACCTTCATTTTAACTCTCAAGCAACACTTTGGAACTCCATATCAGTAGCAACAACACTCCATCAACTTTGTAGAGAAAGTGTGGAACAACACCATTGTAGCAGGGGCTTGAGTTCTCTCATTTTCTCCTCCTTTAGCTAGTGAGCTCTTGATGGAGGTGGTAAGATTTTTCACTCCTCTCCTCTATGATTTGGTTGAGTACCACATTAGTGTTTTGTAGTGTTTATTATGTTTTTTATTTTCATTCTTCCTTTATCATAATTTTCTCTACTATTGCTATCTTGGATGTTCATGGAGGTGGAAACACCAAAATAGGGGTCTAACTGAGGTAGGCCTTATACAGCCCCCCAACAACTTTCCTCTTTCTTGTGTGTAGGTAGACTTAAATTTGGAGCTAGCTGGCGAACAAGCTCTTTTGTGAAATTGTATTTGTCACCCTAGCTTTAATATATCTACTTTATCATATTTGCTTATATATCTCTTACTTTATAGTTTTATTTTGTTTCCTTAAAAATAACTAGCTAGGTCATCAACTCATTTTTTGGCAGTTCCCAATGTACTTTTGGTTCCCTAGTCATATGGACACAAGAACCTGAGAGACGCCAGCCATGTCGCGCTATCATCCCAGAACCACACTTTTGTCCTCAGGTAGAGAACTACCTGAGGCACAATGTTGAACCCAAAAACTGGCTCACCTAGCTCCAAAACAGATTTAAGTCTACAAAGTGATTGAAGGGCCTTATAGTCCTCATCATTCTCATTCCTCATTTCAAAACACCCCTTTAGAGTGGGTAAGTTAAGATAGTCTTCCACTCTTGGCTTTGTGACATGGGGCCTGAACGGGTTGATCCTCCTCTCTACATTTTTGGTGAACCCACGTCACCATTTTGTTCTGCATGATATTGAAAGTCCCTTTCCTTGTAATCTAGAGTGTTGTAGGTGTGATTTTTTTTAGATTTTCCTTACAACCCAACTTGAGACCCTATAGGCGTAGTTGAAGGTTAAAAGGTGTTGTGTAACAAGACCTTAATTGGGTCATTGTCCTTCCTTGCAACCTCTAGAGGGCCCCAAGAGAGTCATTCATTGCATTTGATGGCCTCTTTCTTGCATCAACCTATCCCCTCTATGCAGAATATGAGAAGTGGTACTGGTATAACCTTCACTTCACAAGATCTTCCAATGGGTTTTAATAGTGAACCATCTCCTCTCTAAATCCCTGCACAAATCAACAAAAACATCCTAGCAAGTGTTCTCATTGATCTAATGTCTCAAGTAAACATCATAACTAAGGAGATCATGCTAATCAATTTTTTGCATAAGGATGGGTACAATGCACCTGTGAGCACCATCTGCATGCATGACAAACTTTCTATGCCCCCTTTGGGTAGTATTGTCTTGTCAATTTTGATTGGACCTAAATTCATAAATATTTTGTTTGACATAATCCCTAGGTCCGAATTCTTTAGAGTGAAGTTGGATATTCGTTGGTTAGTGGCTATGAATGTTTTACCCTTCATCAAGCATAAATGTTTAAAATTTATCCATGAGAGTTTTGTGCATGTGATTCATGACACCGGTTATAAACCATCGGTTGCTCATGGTAGTTACTCCTTGGATTACTCTTGGCCTATGCCCATCTGTCCTCTCTCGCCCAGGACAGACCTTATATACTAAACATATCAAAATTATAAGAGAGGACATCTAAGGCTGAAAGTGAGATACCATTTGTCAGCTTATGCTATTTCACATAGGGCTTTCCTAAAAGCTGACAGCAATGTCGCTAAGGCATGTAGAAGAGAAGAAGAGAAGTGATCCTAAGATCCTCCTTCTTCCTCCTCTACTATCCATCCTGATGCTTCGTCTCACCACATTGTGGCACCATAATATTTTGTTTCAAGTTTGTGAGAGAATCATATGTTGTCTACTTGGTGAAAGACCAACTGTCCCACATTTGAGCTTCCTATTTTACCCACAGAGCCTAGGCCCATTTGGTATAATAGGAAAAAAATCCCCCATGGGGAATCCTCTATGTCTTGTCCTTCATAGCCTCCTATTGCTCCTACTCCCAAAGTAGTAAATGGGAAGAGGTTCACTGCCGAGGAACTTGATCTGACTCCCCCTATTGCTTCCCAACCTATTCCTCCTACACTTGTTCAAGAGTTTTTTCCTACACCAGAAACGGTTGTAGTGGGCACTTCCATGGTCAAGCAAGAGCCCTATGCTCATTCACAACCTCTAGCCTCTGGTTCAAAGAGTCATAGAAACCACCTTGTGCGTGAGAAAAAGCATTGGAAAAAGGCTCTCAGGGCTGAGTAGGCCTCCTTATAGAGGAAGGAAGAGGAGATGACCACCCCTATATCAAGCCTTCCTACTACATCCTCCTCCTCTCCTCTTCTTCAATTCAATCTAGCTCTATATCGCTTCTGACTTCCATTATGAGTACAAATGCACCTGACCCTAGAAAGGTGCAGGTGTTCATTGCTCCTTTGATGGATCTTCCTCTATTGATGTCCCTTCTAGATGTTCATCCTTTCCTGAAACCTGTAGATATTTCAAACACTTCAGTGGTATCCACTGCAATTTTCTCTTCCTTCTCTTCCTCCACACCTCTTACCTCATTTTTGGGGAGTTCACATCCCCTGATGGAGTAGAAGGTGGAGAGTGGCCCTTCCAGCAAAGGAGGATGCAAGAGGATTCCATCTTCTTTGAAAGGTGGTCCCACACTAAATTGTTTTGTCTTAGTAATAGAACTAGTCCTAACTTCCCTTGAGTTTGTCATCGCTCCTGAATCACTTGGTGAACCTAGTGGTGAATCTTGGGCACAACCTTCCTTGTCTATTGAGGTAAAAAATGGCACTCCAACAAAGTGCATGTTTAACTATTTGGATGAGGTTCTGGCCTTGTCGTTGATCTTCAAGAAATCACAAACCTTAGCTCCATGAGAGCTTAATGGAGAGGACCTTATGGGTCCCTCTTCCTTAGACCTTGTTGAAGGAGGGTTGGACGCTCCTCCTCTTAACATTCCACCACTACAGGCTCATCCTCCTTCCCGCTACAATGATTTAGAGTGGAGAGCAGATGACCTCTTGGTCAATCAGTGTTAGGGGAGGTCCCTTCTTTATCTTTGAAATAGATGTGTGTGTGTTATGATGTGTTCCCTTGTGGTCATGCTATGTGTGCCTAGATGACCCTTTTCACCCTTTTTGGTGCTTGGATACAGGTGTGGTTTTTCTGTCGTAAACCTTCTATCTTTTTCATCATTCTTCCATGTTTTTTATTGTTTTTTGGAAAAATTGGGGATGATGCAAAGCATTGTGGGAATTTAGGATTCCCTTCCATGTTGACCCAAGTGTTTATTTTTACTTTTTCTTCTACTTCATTCTTCACATGGTCTGATATAATAGGGGGTTTATGACAAATTCATTTTATATACTATTATTATACTTATATATATTTATTGTAGACATTGAAAATGTCCTAATTCATACTAGGTATCTGATTTTAATTAACTAACATTCTTTCTTCCTAATCACTTCAATTTGATCAATTTATTGATTAATTCACCTTTCTTCTAACTAATTATTCATCTTATTAAATCAAATCATTTAATTAAATCCTCTCATTTGATTAAAAATCAATCAAATCAAATGTCACATCTCCTAATTCACTCCAATTAATTAATTGTGGATTAATTAAATCAACTTTATAATTAGCATTATCAATTCCTCTTGCTTTTAACTCCTCAAGAGTTAAATCAACAATGGTCAACTACCCAAGTTGCACATAAAATGAATTTCTTTTAATTATCTAATTCCTCAATTATCCTCACAAAGGCATATTATGAGGAATACTCCTCTCAAACACCTCTTAATCAATTTTCATCCAATGGTTTTCAAAAACCTATCACATCCTCTTACATTTGCAATAAATTTTATTATAACCTTTCAAATCCTCTTACATACTCTCAAATCCCATTCAATTCCTCTTACAACAATTTCAAATTCTCAACCAACAACATTTACTTCTCTTCATCCTCCTCCACTCACACATTTCCCAAAATATACTCCACCTTCCTCCAATAGAATTGTGACACTGGGCACATTCTCATGTTGGTTCTCAATTTATCCCACATTCATCAAATCCTCTCATTCTTCAACCCTTGGCTTCTATAAATAGAGGAATCCTTTTCATAATATGAATTCATAACTTCATGTGTTATCACTATAGCCATTCAAGTTCTTAGATTTCCATATTTTCAAGTTTCATAGCCAGATTATAGTCAATTTCATCTTTGAATCATCAATAACTCATCAAGATTATCAATGGATTGGGAAATGGCTTCTTTCCACATCAAAGGAGTACCACTCCCCCTATGGGATGAAGGTTTTTGCTGGTTTAAGTTAGATTACATGCTTTCATTGTGTTAATTTCTTGTACATTTCATGTTTTCTCTTAAATTAGTCAAAGAATCTCATAGGGAGCATTAGATTTGTGTTACTAACATGTTTGACATCATTTTGTTGATCTTTTGTTAGTCTATGTAGGTTTTGTGCTCACATTCTAGTGCTAGAAGGAGGGCTGATTGACTTAACATGTCAAATTTCACATAACTTTTCCATTTCTTGCAGCTACAAGGGGGTGACACCACCTTTCCGAAAATGTGATGCTGCAAAGTGTCGCTTTTGACATAAAACACCACATTTGTCAAGTCACGTTGCATTTGCATGCCTCTATCACACTTCTTTTGACAAACCATCTCATATGCTTTCTCTATCTTCTATCTATTTTTTCTCAAGGTAGAGGGCCACATTTGATAGAGCGCTACAATCATGCTCTTTATTTCTACAGAGCACCACATTTGACCTCACCAAGGTGTCACATCTATATTTTTGTGTCACATATATCACTCACAAAGTTTCACATTTTATTTTTAGCGTCACATTTGTAGGAAGTAGGGGAAAGCCAAAGTTTGAGGTCTTAAAAGCATTTTTTAATGCTCTTTGTGACAATTTGGGATTTAATTGTTGTATTTCAATTTCTAGGACCAACTAGATTCAATTTGGACTTAAAATTAACCCACAACTCAAGATTTTTCAAGTTGGTTGAAATTGAATCTTAGATACTTACTAGCATAAAACTAAAGAAACAACTTTCAGACTCAAATTTGGTGCTATAAAAAGAATTCATTTACTCCTTTTTGGAGGATTAAAAAGAATTTGTGCTTGTTCTATTTTGTAATATTTTCTACAAACTCTTGTCATTCAAATGCGTATGCACTTCTCTTACGCTTCATGAAAATCTTGAGAATCAAAAGCATTTTAGTGGCATTAGGTTTTCTAAAATATTTCCTCCACATTTCAAATTTGGGTTTTTAAAATTGAACAAATCTTGCTAGTGTGAGAAAAGGCATTGTGTGTGTTCTCTCTTTGCTCACACAAACAAATATTGATCGAACTACGAATGTACTTGCTCACTATTGTTCACCTTTAGAGGGTGTTCCTTGGTGGAAAAAAGGTACTCACCCCAAGGGAATGACCCAAGCAGTAACGAGCATAATCCAAACTCTTCTGAACCACTATACAAATTTTTGGTTGCAAGGAAATTTTGCAATCAATTGAGTGATGCATGATAGCTCTCCACCAGTATCTTTATCATGTGAAAATCCCTTGTTCTAAGGGTTGGGAGACCTCTTGAGGGAGTTTATCATTGTGTACTTTGAGATGGATGCCCTTATTATGAACCTTTGTGTAGTAGCCAAAAATCCCAATATTTGTTGATGTCAGGAGGTCGGACCTCCGGAGCCGTCCCACATATTTTCAATTCTTTGTAGAGATGAAAAGTTCATCATGGGAGATTCATGAGAACTGAAGCTTAGCTGACCCATAGAAGTGAGTGTCATGGAGGGGAGCTAGTGTAGGAGTTGATGGTGACTCCCCAACACCCCAAGATCAGTTGCGACCAAAACCACTTCCACAAGAGAGAGAATGGCAAGAAAGCTTGCTTCACAATGCAAGATTGATTAATGGCTGAATTGCTATTGCTATAAGCTTGAATACAAATGTACAAGAGATACCTTGCTTATATGGGCAAGGTTGAGAGATAGGAATGAACATGATGTTGACAAATGTCATGATCTTATGACATGAGACAACCAACAACCTAATCACCTAGAAATGATGCATCCTAGCTAGATAAGATAAGTTCTAGATAAGCCAACTACTAGGCCATGTTAGGTACCCATTTACAATGCAAATGATGCAATCTCTCACAAGCGGAGAAAAGGAGAAACCCAGTGGGACAAAACTCCTCTCCAAAAGAGAGAAAACAAAACAAAGAAACATGATGTATGGAGGACTCAATGATACCCCCCAAGGACAACATGCATCATGTATATACAATAAAATACCCCCCCATAAGAGGGAAGTAGAGAGATAAGATATCCCCCATGATGAAGAAGCTCCAATGTCAATGAAGAATGCCCTGAAAAAAAAGATGACCCAATGTTTGCAAGCAACACATCTTCCCTTAGGAAGAAAAAATCCATAAGCTGATGAAGAAGCCACTCCATGTCCAACTGAAAGGAGGAAGCATGAATGCTCAACATGTATGCCTCTAAAAAAGTGAGGATCCTCCAAGCTTGAATGAGCCACAACATAATCATGGTCAAACTCAACCAAGAAACATGACAAATCAAGTGAAGGAGGAGACTCATGAATGTCAATATCCAAAGACAAAGAAGATGGTGTAATAGTTGTGCTGAAACTATCATCAAAGAGGAGAGAAATCCCCTCAAGTGTGTCCTCCAAATCTGTAGTATGAGACTCATGAACAAGTTAGAAATCCTTGTCAAATACTCATCCCACAAAGCAAGATCTGAAAAACTATGATCATCCTGCTGAATAGAAGCATCAATGGCTGAAGGAGCAGGAGGTGGAGGAGTAGGAAGCTCAATACTGGTTTCTAGAATACCAAGGTGTAGTTGACCAAACTTCTCCTCACTAACATGGGTCACACTCAATGGAGTGTGTGATGCAGTCAAAGGAACATTATCATCTTCTGAAGCAAAATGTGAAAAGGAATATACACGAGATGAATGATCAACCATCCCAATAGCAACAATATCCCTAGTCTCCAAGTCCCTTATGTACACCCTATCTGGAGTGAACTCAACTATTTTACCTTGACCCCCATGAGTAATTTGGTAAATAGAAAGGAGATTAGTGGACAAGGAAGGAACACAAAGTACATCATTGAAGCTCCCTTCCCCCATATCAATAGAACCCTTCCCACTTACCTTCATATATGTATTATTACCCATCAATATATGAGGTGAATTACAAGGCTCAAAAGAAGAGAACATATCCATAGAAGATGCCATATGATGAGATGCCCCTGAATCAAGAAGCCATCTATGAGATTCAGGACTTGTAGAGGCCAAGAGTGCTTGTCCTTTCATCTTGTGTAGCCCAGAAGTAGATCTTGTGTCCTGTGACTAAGATGATGATGATGGAGTTGCCGATTGAGATGTTGAAGAAGAAGTACCAGACACTGATGAGGGCAGCTTAATGTTATTCTTTTGAAGAAGGTGTGTCAGTTCATCAATCTTCTTATTATAACATCTATGCTCATCATGTCCTAATCTTTTACAATATGCACATTTTGACTTCTTCTTTTTAGATGATTCCTCTTTAGAAGAGGATGTGGACTCAGGAGTGCTATGTGAAGGAGAATCTTTACCTTGCTCATTAGACTTGGGTGCCTTGTTCTGCTTCTTACCTTTGCCACTTGAATCCTTTGTCTCCTTTGCAACAAGAGCATGAGATCTAGAAGACTTCAATGTGCCCATGTGTACCAACTTTTCTTGTTCCCTTGTGAGTTGAGCTACAAATTCATCAAGAGAAGGCATTTTGTATGCATTGCCAAGAGCATCCATTGTAGCATAGAAAGTAGAAACAAACACTGAATAATCAGGACCAAGCTTAGCAAGAATAGAAAGTATCAACTGTTCATCCTCTTTAGTGACCCCACAATTAGATAACTGCAATCTAAGAGAATTGAGCTTAGAGAAAAAGTCTTGGACATTGTCAAAATCTGAAGGATTAAGACCCATGAGTTCATTCTCCAACTTAAATTTCCTCATCTTATCTGGCTTACCAAAGAGACTCTCTAAAGTATTCCAAGCTTCATTAGGATGAGTGCAAGATGCAACATGATATCTAAGATCTAGAGAAATGGACAACTTCAAAGTACCAAGAGCTTCATCCCTTCTATCAAGCCACTTTCTTTTCTCTTTAGCTCCTGTGGGTTCTGGATCTTGACCAAATGTTATCCTTTGCAACTTTGATTTTAACAATAATAACTCCATTTGAGATTTCCACTCATGATAATTATATGGAGTTAAAAGTACAACTTTAGTCAAATCCATGATACAATGAGATATTAGAAGAGAAGAACAACAAATTTCCCTCACAATACAAGAGATTAACCCCTTTGTCCCAACAAGATTTACAACTTTTTTGCAAATTTACAAGAAGGAATCCCAAACTATCAAATCAGCTACAAACTAAAAATATGAAAATCTGGAAACAAATCTGCAAAAACCACATGAGAGATATAGTGCTCTCAATACCTTTTCCATGCCAAATTTGGGAGGAGAAAATCGGGAGATCGAGCACAAAGATAAGGAGTTCGTAAGCAGAAAATGATGATCGGCTTCAACTCTAGAAAAAGAGGCAATAAAACTTAGCTTCCGTCGATATCTCATTTTTGAAAATGGCCTCACAAAGTTATGAAAAAATGAAAAAAATGCCTATAAAAAGGCACTTGGGGCAATTACACAAGGCTAAATAGGTGCAAATTTTTTGCACCCGGGGCTTAAAAGGAGGTCCGCCATGTGACCATAGCAAATACAGAGGAAAAAATAAAAAATCACTATACAATAACCTATCAGCTAGGGTAAGATAGTCAGGAAATACAATATAACAAGGTTGGCTTATTAAACAATGGTTGGCTTTTCCAAATATCAACCAAAGTTTAATATATAAAGAACTTTTAATAAAGCCGAAGTGAAAAGATTATATTATAAACCTGCGATTAAAGCATTTCATACCACGGATGTGACTATAGTACTCGGTACCTAATGCATTCAATGTGTAATGCTTCGTACCCTTTCCGAATATGCTATGGATCAAAGACCAGAGATGATCGGTGATAGTAGAATGTCGATCATGGAAATAACGCCGATAATAAAGACTCTGCCGATGTGACAGCAATGACCTTGTATAGTCTTGTGTACTCGCGGACGGACCAGTCAAAGCCAAAGATAGATCAAAGCCAGCGAAGGACCATGAGCTCGGATGGTGATGGGAAAATGGGTGTCGACAAAACACAGCAAGATGATGCCGACAACGCTACTAGGTACGCCAGATGTGAAGTGTACCGCTGATGAGAAGGATGTAGGGATAATGAAGGCCAATGTACTGGCCCAAAATGACAATATCCAATTCTGATCTAGACAGAGGATGCACTTGTACCACTGATGACAAGACAGTGGACTATGCCCATCAGATTTGACCTCTGCGAGTAAATAAAGCCTTCATACCAGATCTACCCATGACGGTCGACAGAGTTTTTGACAATGACCAATGAATGATGTATTAAATCTACAGAGATATATGCCAATATATTGACCAAAATATTTGCTCCAATATATGCCCGAAACTATACAAAAATTACAGAGAATTTTTGCCCAATAACTATAGTCCAAAAATAAATTTTGCCCCAAAATTATAGATTAAGTCGTAGAAATATTTTACAAAATATTTTTTGTGAAAATAGGAAAAATCATACCGCATAGGGGTTGTTCCAACAAAAAAATTTTTTTTGCCTCAAAAACAACTTTACCCAAAATAGATGAATTTATAGTCAAAATTCATCTGTGGAGCCTTCTGATCTCAACCGTGAGGTTATTGAAACCCCACCCACACCCAAAGAAAATTTCTCAAGCCAACACAATACCCTGACCGGGAAGAATCGGCAACACCCGAGAGCTCGATACCATGTAGGAGTAAATGGTGACTCCCCAACACCCCCAAGATTAGTTGCGACCAAAACACTTCCACAAGAGAGAGAATGGAAAGAAAGCTTGCTTCACAATGCAAGATTGATTAATGGTTGAATTGCTATTGCTTGCTATAAGCTTGAATACCAATGTACATGAGATGCCTTGCTTATGTAGGCAAGGTTGAAATGTAGTAGTGAACATGATGTTGACAAATGTCATGATCCTATGACATGAGACAACCAACAACCTAATCACCTAGGAAATGATGCATCCTAGCTAGATAAGATAAGTTCTAGATAAGCCAACTAAGCTTCTAGAAAGAATCTTTTATCCTAAGTAAACTTAACCATGTGAATATGTCCCCTAATTACCTAGTGGATGAATTAGCTAGGTACAAGACAATTATTCACACCAACACTAGTGTGGGAAGTTTCTAATCATCCGCTTTGAATAAGTGTAGCTAGAAAAGTCCAAGTGGGATTTCAACAAATATTTTATTTTCGATCCTAGGATTGTGCAATCTTTGAGTTAGTTAAACACATTGCTTGGATTCAAAATCTTGAAAACAAACATTTGACAAGGTCATCAAATTTCAAACCCTTTAGAAGAGGAAAATACCTTTGAAAATTCCAAGTAGTACTACTTGTCCCTAGGGATTTGTACATAGAGGCTTCTAAATATTTGGGCTTATATCTCAATTTTCTTTCTCTCTAAAGTCAATAGGGGAACTATTGTTCATTTCTTTTATTTTACAGAATCTGGGGGATGAAAATAAATTGAGACATAGAAATCTAGTTGAAAAGCTACAAGAAAGTGTTTTGGTGGTAAAAGGAATCCATTAAGCAAAGATAAAAAGAAAAATTGAACCTCACACATGTTTTCCTCAAATGATTTCTCCCAAGACTCAAAAGTCCCAAAACTAAAATACATAATAGTCACAAACGCCCTAGTACAAGAAATCTCAAGAAACATCAGTCCATGCTTTACGAAGTTAGGGAAAGATTGGTCTATAAATTTTACAAATGTGCTTCAAAGGATAATCCCAATTTGTATTTGTTCTATTATTGTCAAAATCCAAGCCTTTTTCAACGTTTTGAGTTTCTCACATAGAAGTATAGAATGTTCTTCAATACCTAGGTCTTGTAAACAAAAGTCTCTCTAAGTTCACTTAGGATCAAAATCAACACTTTCATCCATCCTCAAACATCAATCAAAATCCATCTCACAAAATAACTCTTAGAATCTTGAAAAAAATCCTTCATGCTAGACTTTTGGTGAAATCCCCAAATTCAAAATCACCTTGTTTGACTAAGTGTGTGTCGATGCATCCTTCTTCATACACTTAGTTAAATTATCATCTTGTGGAAAAATTTATTCCAAGACACAATCTAACCTCTTACAGTTTATGAGTTCATTATCAAGTCCAAAATGAAATCCAAATGAAATCCAAATCAAATAAAAAATCCAATATTTCTAAAGTCTAGTAACCCTCCAAGGTTCCTTAAGAGTTCAATCATTCACATGTATCACTCATCTTTCAGTATCTCATCACCATCCTTTGATCCTTAACATCTTATATTTTCTTTTTTCTACCTAAATTTTAGACCAACCTAAGGAGTTAGAGGATTACCTCCTAGATTCCTAAAAGTTGATCCTTATTTTATTGTCCAAACTACATCTCAACACAAGAAAACATGGAAACAAACAAGGAAACATCCACTTAAAGTGACCTAAGTCAAACTGCACCCAAAATCAAGCCCATTAGATCTAACAATCCCCCACTCAATCTTCCTCTACTACCACAAGATATTTAAGAGTTAGGTTTCCAACTGGAGGATGTCACCAATAATGTCCTAGGAATGACTCAAGAAAAAATCATGGAAATGGTCAAAAATCCTAAAAATCACAAAATTGTTAACATAATGATGAGACTTAATCCTTCACAATACATGTTGGAATTGGCCAAGGAAGGGGCTAAACTCCCTTCTGACTATGATGTGAGGATAATTTTATTGAAACCTCTTGGGATTATGCCACCAGTATCATTCACACCTTCCTTCCAAAAGATCGTCCAACCCATCCCAGGATAGACATCATCTCATGCTCCAAGTCAACCCATAGTTACCAAGGGGAGTTCATTTCTTCATGCTCTTCAAACACATCCTCTTGTAAGCAACCAAGAATTAGATGCAAACACCATCTTGGGTTAGCCAAATACCATCCCTGAAGATCCAAAATACCCATATGTTCCACTTGTATTTCATGACACCAACAATCCATCCACTTTCTCTACATCATTGACATATTCCCTTAACACACAAGTCTCTCTCCCCATGACTTCATAAGGATAAGGGGGACTATTTGGACAAGGGGGAATCTTTGACCCCTCATCATCACTTTTTCAAAGAAACACACCACCTATCTTCCCACAATTTCCCCCTCTACCATTAACATCCACACCAATCCTCAGTTTAGGGCGACCCCCTTTACTAATCCTTAATCAACCAAATCAAATAAACCCTCTAATCATGAATCAAATCAACATACCAAATCCTCCACCTCTACCACCAAATCCAAATGTGGAAAACCAATATAGCATCACACTACAAGTAGCTCAACAAGCTTATCAAAAGGCATTCTAGTAGTTTCAAGCTCAACAAAGAATGCAAGTATTGTAGCAAGCTACTCAACAAGCATAAAGGAACAACTATCCACACAAGTTGTGCAAGCAAAACAAGCATCACAAGTTTCCCAAGTCGCATAGGTTGCCCAAGATGCACAAGCTTAATATCAAGCCCAACAAGCTAAAGCACAAGCACAATACCAAGAAAAACAACAAGCAGTTTAGCAACAAGCCTATTAGCAAGATTTGCAACAATACCAAGCACAACAAGAAGCAACTCATCTACTAGCCAAACAACAAGCATTGTTGGCACAACAATAGTAAGTAAATCAACAAGCATTGTTGGAACAATAGGAAAAAGGCCAATGATAATTTTTTTTGGCATAGCAGCAATTGTAGGCATACCAACAAGCATTGGTGGCACAACAAAATGTGCAACAACCTCCAACAAACATCCAAAACACCTCACCTATCACTCAAACAATCAAACCACCTCAAAACACATTAATCCCAACACCTAATCTACAAAACTATGTGTTTGTACAAATCAGATTTCTCTCACAACTAGTGTTAGACCTACAATCTAGAAAAGCAACAAAAACCTAATGGAATTTATGCCCTTATCCATTCAACATAAGCATTGTGATGGTTTGATTCTTGAAAGGGTTCGAGATACCTAAATTTGACAAATATCATGGGACTGGTAACCTCGAAGATCACACCAAGGAATTTCATGTCCATTGTATGGAAGTTGCATATAACGAATCTTATCTAAGTGATTATACCCTCGGAGTTTGGGTAGACTAGCAATGGAATGGTTCTCTCATTATCTACTCTCAAACAAGCCAAGGGTGAAACGTTTGCATCCTTCTTGCTATGATGGCGATCCAAGGTCAATAGGAGCAAGTGGACTATGCCCGAAGAACATCAAATCTATACTATAATCACCAATCTCAAAGGAACCTTGTCCTTTCATCTGAAAATGCAATGCATCACCAGATATGACTAGTTGATCCCCAAAGTTCTTAACATTGAAAGAGCCCTTATCGCACAAGGGGGGACACCCACTTATCAAGAAAACCACCCATCAACCTTTTATAACAAAAACCTCGTAGATGGGTGAAGAATAAGAGCATTACTAACGATGGTGTAGTTCATGCCAAAGTTGTTCTTAGTGCCCCAAGGAAAAACACACAAACCTATTAGCAACCAAAAGTCAACACACAAGTCAACACATCATTACAACAACCCAACAATCAAGTGGTCAATAACCTAAAATATCAAGGGGTATTACCCCAAAGGAAATATCCCCCTAAAAAAAAAATACACACCGCTTGGGGAACCAGTTGAGTCTGTCATGCAATGGCTATTATGAGAAAATCTCATCAAGATCCCTATTTATGAAAATTATCAAGAGGCTCGAGTTAAACCACCATGGTATAACAAAAAGAAACTTTTTGATTTCCAAAATATAAAGGGACACATGATAGCCAGTTGCATGCAACTTAAGAATCTAATTCAAGACCTCATTGATGACAAAACCATAACCATTAAACAACTTGCAGGAAATCAAGATCTAAATATATACACAAATCCGATGCCAGATCACAATAAAGGGAACAACAATAGTAAAGTAAAATATAATAATGTGAACCATGTTTATGGTGATGTTGTTGCAACCTTAGATGAGTATGTTACCGCTCTCAACATTAAAGGATCTAGAGCCACTGTGGTGTCACCATATGTGGGGGAATATTTACCATTCCTAGACCATCCCAAGCACCCAAACCATCCACTACCAATCCAAAGTCAATACCCAATGGATATAATGTTTTGGATCAATTAAAAAGAACCCCCGCACAGATATCCATCATGGAGTTGCTGAAAATCTCACCTACACATAGGAAATCCTAGAAGAAGCATTGGCCTCATCCACTATACCCACAAATCTTAACACAAACCAGTTCCAAGCTATGGTTTGACACATTACCATGCCACATATCCTAACATTTTTGGATCAATATTTCCCAACTCAGCCATTTCATAACTGTGCACTCCATCTCAAAGTATTAGTCCATAAGAATAAAGTCAAAAGAGTCTTGGTGGATGGAGGTGTAAGTCTAAATATTTTTACCCTCAAGAAAATAAAGAATATGGGATTCTCTAAGGATTTCATTGAAAAAGGTAAGGGTATAACAATCATGGCCTATGATGATCAAGAAAGAGTGTCTCAGGGTACTATTCAACTCCCTATTCAAGTAGGGACAACAATCATGGAAACTACATGCCAAGTCCTTGACCTTGATTTGTTGTACAATATCCTCTTGGGAGCCCATGGATTCATGGGATGCAAGCTATTTCCTCCACCTTCCATCAATGTGTCAATTTTCCCTCTCAAAACCAATAGGTCACTATCCATGGTGATCTTGAGCCATTTTATTATTGCAAAAAAATAGAATCCAAGCACTACAAGATCCCTCAAGTCCCAAAGAATGATGAGGGACCCACATCTCCATATATTGACCCATCTACCTTAGCTTCCACTTCTGAGACAAAGATACCCTACATTCTGGACATCTTTGATATTAAATTCATTATCCAAGATAATGGGTGTGGGGACTACAAAATGAAAAAGAGTGCCTTTATAATAAGAGAGTTACTCAATCTCCTTGATCTCATGGTAATCCCCAATCGATTGACACCACATCTCAAACCTTTAAAGCAGACCCCTCTAGATTCAAATTGTGGGGAGACGTAAGCAAAGCAATGGTAGATGAAAAGGATATATCAAGTCTTCTATATAAAGATGAAAGGAACATGTTTATCTTCCCATGGATGATAACAACAAAGGACTACAGATGATCCTTAGCATGGAATACAACAACAAAAAATAAGTCAAAAAAAAAAATTACAATGATCTTCTACAACCTATCATTCCTGAGAAGCATTTAAGGAATCTTGGCCTTGGACGTACCCCTCCAAAAATAACCATTCTTGGAAAAAGTGCCTTGGTTAGAAAAGTCAAAGCTCCTCCTCAGTTACCAATGTCCACAGGTTTTCCCTTAGATAACTATACCTTTGACATAACCAATATGTGTGATGAGGACACTATCACTGACCTACCCATGCTATTTGAGGATTCCTCTCTTTTCATGATTAGTACCCTATCATTTGAACCAAGTAACCAAATCAATGAGCTAACACTTGTCTTCCCCCAACTCATCGATTATTACCAATGAGGACCACAAATTTTAGACATGTTCGAAAATGATGAGAATGTCTTAGAATTCATGGGATTGAGGGCTACTCTACCATGTGGAAATCACAAATACGGGCTCAAAATTGAGCTAGAAACACATGCATATTATGGGGAAATGATTGAATCCCTCAATCACAAAAGTGAAAATTTAAGAATAATATCTAGGTCTTTGAGCGAAAACCACACTGTCACACTCTCTAACCCAAAAATAGTAAAAAAAAGGAAATATCCAATGGTGAAAACCTCTCTAAGGTGCCAAAGGATGATGGATTCAATCTTCCCCTTAGTTCTATTCATCAAGGAAAGTCAATAGTCTTGGTAGAGAAGTGCAATCTAGTCAACCTAGGAACTGAAGAAACACCACATATCACCTTCTATATAGAATCACTTTTGACTAAAGAACAAGAACTTTTAACTGCATTTATAAGGGAAAGAAAGGTAAAATTTGCATGGACCTATGTCTACATGCTTGTTCTTGATATAGGAGTTGTGGTTCATCATTTAGTCCTCTACCTAGAGGCGAAACTAGTAAGACAATAGTTGAGAAAAATGCATCCACAAATAGCATTATTGGTCGAACTTGAATTACAAAAACTCCTTGATGCTAGCTTCATATGGCCAATTCATTATCTAGAATGGATTTCAAATTTTGTACTAGTCTCTAAGCCCATTGGGGGAATCCACATTTGCAATGACTTCAGGGACCTAAACAAAGCAATCCCTAAGGATGATTTCCCTCTCCCAAACATAGACATGATTATGGATAAGACGGTAAGGCATGAAATACTGTCACTAATGGATGGACTCTTAGGGTACAATCAAATAATGATAGCTAAGGATGACCAACACAAGACAAGTTTCAGTTGTCCATGGGGGACATACTGTTGGGACATGATGCCATTTCTGTTGAAAAATGTATGAGCCACCTATCAAAGAGCTATGACACTAATCTTCCATGACATGATTCACAAAACTATGGAAGACTATGTGGATGATATATTTTTCAAATCATTGAAGCGTCAAGATCACATAACAACAGTAAGCTCCATCCTCGACAAGCTAGAAGAATACAAGGTTAGGTTCAATCCAAACAATTGTGTGTTTGGGGTACAATCAGACAAACTCTTAGGGTAAATTATATCTATGAGAGGAATCAAGATAGACCCCACCAAATTCAAACCAATCATCGAGATGGAGGCACTAATATGATGCAAGTACAGAGGATTCACATCTTAACTTAAAAAAATTTAACCAAATTCTTACTTGTCCTATCAATTAGGACTCAAATCTTCTTTACTAAGACTTGTTCCAAAGTACTCAAAATGAGATTCAAGCACCAATCCACTTGTAGATTCCTTCAAAAGACATTTGAAAAAAACCAATTATCTAACTCAAATCATTTTCCCACCTTGATATCTCAAATAGGGGAACTTCACAAAACAAAATTGACCAAAGGCAACAATTAGGCCCTTAAGATCACTTAAACCCTCAACTTTAGATTCACAAACCCATTTCTATTTGTGGGTGCCTAAAAAAAATTAAAAAATGTCTGCATTATATGATGAAGCCATTCCCCAACCTTATTTCATGACATTTCAACAAACCCTTATACTGAACCTTCATTTAAGACTTCAAAACATGATTAAGACATCTTTGTCCAAACATGACAATCTATTAAATAGATTAAAAAAATGTTTCCTCTACCAATAATCTATCAAGAAATGAATTCAAATACATCCTATCACTATTTTAAATCATTACCATTCTTGAAGGACTCAAAACCCATTAACACAGATCTTTAAACATGTCTGTATACTAGTTTTACCAGTCTGAACACTAAATTTCAAGACTTGGGCAACTTAAAATAAGCCTCAAAATTCAACCACGGGCTCTTTAGCTTTAAGATATTTTAAAACATGACTAAAAATCCTTACCCACCATATTTTAGGGGATTTCAATCAATAACAAATGAGAAACACAATTTTCTTATTCTATGTTTACCCTCTTTCAGGGTTTTACACGTTTATACCAAATTTACCATAACTTACACAAAATTGAATGAGTTGTCATGAAATGAGATGAAAATTAAATTGAATCACATGGAATTGACTTAAAATGGAGGAGGGATGGAATATATCACAAAATATGGTTGTACAATGGCCTGAAACGATGAAAATATAGGAAAATAACTAAAAAATTGAAAATTTCATTGATCTTCAAATTCATAAATTGTCATCCATCCCTCCTCAAGATTAGTGAAGGTTAAAAAATTATTTTAAATACCACTACCAATTCCTAAAACCTAGATATATTCTATATATTGTCAGCTCAATTATTCATTATATGATCTTAAATCTGTAAATCAGAATTCTCAGTCTCTGATTCTGATTCATCATTCCTGATCATTTCCATCTTTACCTTTTTGTTTGGTTAGTCAATGCCAACATTAGCTTCCACCATCTTGTCCTAACTATGTGGATCTGCTCATTCATACCCTAAAATGTTCCACTCTTCTTGTGTCCTTATTCAATCAGTTGCATCTTGACTTGCAAATGGTTTGTTTTCCAAAACATTATAACAATAAAGAAATGATAAATGAGTTCTATCACATTACCTCCATCGGTCTTCAACACTTTACAAATCTCCAAGATCAACTCTTCTTTCATCATCACTTCAATCAACTCAAGGTCTTCTTCTTCTGAAATTAGGTTCTTTATCTTTACTACTTCATCTTCATTATTGAAATTAACTACCTTGTATTTGTCTCCTTCAAATTCTTCTTCTACATCCTCAAATGATTCTTCTTCCTCTTTTAAGTTCATTTATCTTTTCCTTCTTCTAATAATGTTCTCTATGGGCCATGTAACTCTTTTTTCACTTTCAAATTGCAACTTGTTGCTTGCTTAATCCTTTGCTCCAACTTCATCATGGACTCTTGGAACTCATTTTCCAATCTTCTTATGCTTTGCTTCAACTCTCCAACCTCTCTGTCAAACTTTTCTTATCTCTTTCTCTCCTTGCTTTCTTCCTCTGTCTGCAAATATCTTCTCAAATTCTCCATCTTTCAAATCATCTCTAAGAAAGTATCTCCTTGCTTCCCAACTCACTTTTCTTAACTTTCTCAGCCTCACCTAGGTCCTTTCCACTCATCCTCAACCTAGTCTTTTGGCCACCAACCATGTTCTTCTTAACCTACACAAAACCACAACACACAAATACAAACAAAATATCTTTTCCCAGAGCCTTCTATCTCTGATACCACTCTTATATAAGTACAGAGGATTCACAACTTAACAAAAACTTAACCAAATTCTTACTTGTCCTATCAATTAGGACTCAAATCTTCTTTACTAAACCTTGTTCCAAAGTACTCAAACTGAGATTCAAGCACCAATCCACTTTTAGATTCATTCAAAACACATTTGAAAACAACCAATTAACTAACTCAAATATTTTCCCCACCTTGACATCTCAAATAAGGGAACTTCACAAAACAGAACTGACCAAAGGCAACAGTAAGGCCCTTAAGATCACTTAAACCCTCAACTTTTAGATTCCCAAGCCCATTTGTATTTGTGGGTGCCTCAAAAAGATATAAAAATGTCTGAATTACATGATGAAACCATTCCCCAACCTTATTTCATGACATTTCAATGAACCCTTATACTGAGCCTTCATTTTAGACTTCAAAACATGATTAAGACATCTTTGTCCAAACATGACAGTCTATTAAATAGATTCAAAAATGTTTTTCTCTACCAATAATATATCAAAAAATGAATTAAAATACACCCTAGAAATATTTTAAATCATTACCATTCTTGAAGGACTCAAAACCCATTAACAAATCTCTTTAAACACCTCTGTATAATTGTTTTACCAGTTTGAACACTGAATTTACAGTCTTGGGCAACATAAAATCAGCCTCAAACTTCAACCATCAGCTCTTCAGCTTTAAGATATTTTAAAACATGACTAAACACCTTACCCACCATCTTTGAGGGGATTTCAATGACTAGCAAATGAGAAACACAATTTTCTTATGCTTCATTTACCCTCTTTCAGGGTTTTACCCATTTATACCAAATTTACCATAACTTACACAAAATTGAATGATTTTTCATGAAACGAGATGAAAATTATAGTAGAATCATAGGGAATAGACTTGAAATGGAGGAGGGATGGAATATTTCACAAAATATTGCCATACAATGGCCTGAAACAATTGAAATACATAAAAATAACTAAAAATCTAAGAATTTCGTTGATCTTCAAATTCATAAATTGTCCTCCATCCATCCTCAAGATTTGTGAAGGTTGAAAAATGATTTTAAAGACCACTAAAAATGCCTAAAACTGAATCCTTAACTACCTAAACTTTGATCTTCCTCTATTTGGTCTTTTTTTGCATTTTACAATTTTGTATTAACAACATTACCATTATGCCCAAAATGACCCAAAATTGAAATCTAAGACCTATTAAATGTTTATTGAGGCCTTTTAGACCTTATTACATCATGATATTGACAAAACTAAACCAAAATCCTAAAATTTCCTTTTGGAGGCACAATCATGCTTGGGTGCTTCTGCACCATTCTCCCGGCCAAAAAGAATTCCATGTCCTCTTGGATTGATTTTAAGAAGCCTTCATCATTAGTGCTCGTCCATTTAGTATTCCATGCCCTACTTCCTTCATATTTACCTTTGGTTTGAGTTGGTCAATGCCAACATGCTTCCATCTTGTCCTAACTATATGCATCTGCTCATTCATACCCTGAAATGTTCCACTCTTCTTATGTCCTTCAATCAGCTACATCTTGACCTTCAAATGGTTTTTTTTCCAAAACATTAGCACAATAAATAAATGATATATGAGTTCTATCACATTACCTCCATTTGTCCTTAACACTTAACAAATCTCAAAGTTTAACTCTTCTTTGATCATCACTTCAATCAACTCAAGGTCTTCTTCTTCTGAAATTAGCTTCTTTATCTCTAATACTTCATCTTCATGCTTGTAATTAACTACCATGTCTTTTCCTCCTTCAAATTCTTCTTCCACATCTTCAAATGCTTCTTCTTCCTCTTTTACCTTGATTAGTTTTTTCCTTCTAACAATCTTCTCTATGGACCATGTAACTCTCTTTTTCACTTTCAAATTCCAACTTGTTGCTTCGTTAATCCTCTACTCCAACTTCATCATGGACTTTTGGAACTCCTTTTCCAATCTTCTTATGTGTTGCTTCAAATCTGCAACATCTCTTTCAAACTTTTCTTGTCTCTTTCTCTTCTTCCTTTCTACCTCTGCCTACAAATGTCTTCTCAAATTCTCCATATTTCAGATAGTCTCTAAGCAAGTCTCTCCTTGCTTCAAAACTCACTTTTCTCAACTTTCTCAGCCTCACCTAGGTCCTTTCCACTCATCCTCAACCTAGTATTTTGGCCACCAACCTAGTTCTTCTTAACCTGCACAAAACCACAACACACAAACACAACACCAAATCTCTTTTCCTAGAGCCTTCTAGCTCTAATACCACTTTGATACAAGTACAGAGGATTCACAACTTAACAAAAACATAACCAAATTCTAACTTGTCATGTCAATTAGGAATCAAGTCTTCTTTACTAAAACTTGTTCCTGTAATCAAGGGAAAATCCTAATTATTATTAAGTGGGTTAGCATAATAACAATTAAATTCCTATGAAAATAACAAAGTACAAAGGAAGTGATGTGAAGACAAAAGGGATAGTGTTACCCTATGTCTCCACCTTCCATGATTAAACTCTATTACACCTCCTAGCTTGCAGTAAATAAAATGCCCCCAGGTTTGTGTGAGCAACTATGACTAAAGACTAAGCCCTATGCAAGTGTTGAAGGATTTGTAGAAAATAAAAATAACCCTACAATGAGCTAAAATGACTATGACTATTAATGACTATGACCCTAAGTTGACAGCAAGTTGACATAGACTAAGAGTGCAAGAAGTCAAATGAGCTAGAGACTGAGAGATCTGCAAATGAGGTCAAAATTGCCCTTTTATGAAAATTGCAATTTTGAATGTGTGGCTAGGATGAAAAGATGACAAGAACCCTAAAATCAATGCTTAATATTGAATGTTGATGTGTGCATTAGGGTTAGGTCAAAATTAGGACAATGATAAGGATGAAGGGCCAAGATTGAATTATAAGATAATTCAATCAAGGGTCGAAATTAAATGAGATGTCAAAAGATAAGAATAAATTTGGAAGATAAGACTGGCACGGACAAAGAGGTTGCTGGAGAAATTAAATAATAAAATTTATTTACTCCAGGTGACCAGTGAATAATTAAATAATAAAGATATTATTAAATTATAGAAGAATGTGACAAAGGAATCATTTCGAATTAAATAATAATTTAATTCAAAATTCAAGAGAGTGGACCAAATTAAATAAATTAACTTTATTTAATTTAATGAGAGAAGAGGCTAAGGAATAATTAAATAATTAAAATAATTATTTAAATTATGGTGGAAGGTGGACAAAGGAATTAAAATAAATGGTTTATTTAATTTTTACTAGAAAGAAGAGGGACCTAATTAAAATTAGAAGTAATTAAATAAATAAAATTTATTTAATTAATCAAAAGGAAGGGAATAAAGATAAAATGCATTAATTAAAATAATTAGACTAGAATTAATAGAAGAATTATGACTTTAGAAAATAATTAAAATGGTGGAAATTGTTTAATTATTAAGAATGAGAATGTTGAATGATCAGGTTGCAGGCCCACTGGGACAGTTTGTGTCTATTTTGCCCCTCTTTGTCATAGTAGGCATGCATTATGACAAAGAAATAAACAGAGATAACCCGGTCACAAAATAAGATGAGGAAGAATAAAGCGAGATTGTCGATTATACCCCTCGAGAAGGGAAAAACAGTTCAAGAACATGGAGTTATTGCTCGAAATGGATGAGAAAAGAGTAGAATATGAAGAGACAAAAATGTTGAGTGCAAAAGATATGGATGATGATATGGATGCAATGCACCTGTGGGGCAGTGAGAAGATGACAAGACTAAAAAGAAGATGTATGTTGGATTTCTAGACCAAATCCTTCCAAAACATTTGCCATAGGACTAATATTTATTGCTCTTAATCATCATTGGGCGGTAAAAATGACACAAATGGACAACGAACACCATGATATGACATAGACCAAGGTGTGCAAGGTCATCCACTTGAAAATAGACAGTCACAGACAAGGAATGTCCTAACTCATACTAAGGGCGAAGTTGCCCCAGTCTTTTTGTCAAGACAACCCACAGACAGCAGTCAAAGAAAATAAAATAGGCCAAGAGACATCATCGCGCCTCTAAATCCTTCATGGGACATCCTCGAGGTAGCTAGTAACATGACCAAAAAGACAAGATAGTAAAAAAATATAAGACAAAATAGCCAAGATAGCCAAAAGATAAGATAAGAAAGACCAGAAAGATTAACAGCCATGTAATTTTGTTTGCCAATGTTTGTTTGCCAAAGATTGAATTCTTGTTTGATTTGACAGTTTTGACAGTTTAAGAGTTTTGCCAATTTGACGGTGTTGACAGTTTGACGGGGCCTATTGTTAGGAAGGACACATCCTGAAAAAGGAAAAGGACATTTTGACAAGGTCTAACTCCAAGAAGGACACATCTTGAAGAGGACCAAAGAGTGACGAGATTGACATTGTTTTGACTAATGTGTTTTGGCAAGTTGACTGATGTTGATTGTATGATTGATTGGACTGTGTTGTCTAATTTTGACCAATTTTGACATTGACGTTTTGGTTACTATCTGTCTTCTGAGTTTGAATATGTTTTGGCCCCGACCCGATGTGGCTGGTTGAAACCAACCTAGGACAAACCCTAATGTCTCGGGGACTCTCTTGCTCAGTGATGCCTTACTCGTAACAAATCCTTGAGACAACGTAGTTCGACAATGACATGGGTGTGACATCGCGACTTTGGCTCTATGTGACTAACTTTGACATTGGTTGGATATTTTGTGTTTTGGATTTAAGAAATTTATAATTTTTAGCTTTTGACATTTGTGATTTTTGGATTTTTGACAGCATGTTTTGATTTTTGGCTTTTTGAGAATATTTTTGAGGAATTGTCAATGGATGCAAATTTGGGTATGCTTATTGCTAGATACCAATGACAAGGGTAAAATAAGTCTAGGTGCGAGGGTGAGTGATAGGATAAAAGGGATAAAAGGCTCATGATGAATGGATGGATGTAAAGGATAGCTACATGCATCGCCAAAAGAGGCAGGATATGATCTCAAAGACTTATATGGAATGACTTACCCATTCTAAGAACAAGACTTAAGTTTTGTGACAGACGGGCAACCAATAGGATATGATATGATTAGTTCGGATAGGATGAAATTTATGTCAAGAGATACCCAAAAAACATGTTTCAACATTTTCCCCTATATCTTCATCAAGATCAAAAGGAGAAGAGTGGATAAGTGGACCCAATA
Source organism: Sequoia sempervirens (assembly GCA_007258455.2). Classification (NCBI taxonomy): domain Eukaryota; kingdom Viridiplantae; phylum Streptophyta; class Pinopsida; order Cupressales; family Cupressaceae; genus Sequoia; species Sequoia sempervirens. The sequence goes on from VDFB02057934.1 coordinate 28,022, forward strand.
TGATAGGTAGGTATGATGGCTAAAGATGGTAGGTAGGATGGAAATGATATGACATAAAAATGATAGGTTGGATAGATAAGACATTGTACCCCCAAGTGTAAGTGACATAGAAGATCAAACTACATGATATATGCCGGGTTTCAAGTATTGGGTACTTATCAAAACATTTACGGAGTTTTCACTATTCAGACAAAGGAGTTTCTCTTTACTTTTTTTTGACTTTTTGACTTTTTTTGACTTTGAACTTTTGGATAGGAGGGACCTCAAAGGAGTATCTAGATTGCATGAAAGGTGATAGATCCCCACCTAAAGTGAACATCTTGGATACATATCCAAATGTCATTATACTCATAGATGTTGGTAAGGGATGACATGAAAGGGAGATGGAGTAGGTAGATGATGGATTATGATGTGGATTATGGAGGAAAATAGTGGATTATGATGTGGATTATGTAGGGAAGATGATATGGATTATATGGGACTTATGGAAAAAAGATGAATGAGAGGAGTTTAGCCAAAAGCATGGACCTGGAATGTGGGGAGATATGTGGGATAGTGGATGGGGATGGAAGATAGGAGGTATGTAGGAATGAATCTATGACCAATAGTTTACTACAATGTAATAAAACAATGAAGCCTTTGATGTGGAATGGTTGCGGAAACAATAGAATGTTTACTTAGGAATGTGGTTGATGAAGGGAGCTAGAGCATACATGAACTAGTATTTTTATGACTTTTATTTGTCTTGTGGGAATTTTGTAATTTTTGAATGGAATGTGTATTTTGGATGGGAGTGGATGGTTGGGATTTTTGTGATGTGGATGTCTCATTCGACTTGATTTCTTTTTGCTTAGGTACCCAAACCATTTTGTTTTTAGACTTTTCTTTTGGAGGTATGGGCTTATATAACTTTTTAGATGTACTTTTCTTTGACATTTTGTATTGATGTCCTAAGGCATGAGGGTCCTTAGGATTTTTGACTTTATAAATAGAGGCATCCAACTTTTTCTTTTTGAATCCCATGGGGTGGATGGAATGAGTGGAAGCTTTATGTTTACACAATGTGTGCATTTGTTGGTCATGACTAGGATATTTCAAGTTTGAAAAAGATTAGATATTAGGTGTTGGAAATATGGTAGCAAAAGGATGGAAGTTATTAGGAGTTGGAAATAATGGTGAGTAGGAATTAGGATGGAGGAAGGTGTATAGTCACATGCACTTTTGACATTGTAGGATGATGGAAGGGATAGCCATATATTGTTTGGGAATATGATAGGGCTTGTGAGGGTGGAAAGGGTGGACTTACAGAATGCATGGAGGGAAATATAACAACATCTTGAGATTGGTGTCCATAGAACTGTGGACAATGGGACTAGGAACTATTAGAATTCTGGAACCACTAGACAAATTTCCCATAATGGAAAGGTGAAGATGGATATAAATGGAGGACATACAATGGATCGATAGTATGGATATTGATTTAGGATCTGGTATGTTCATTTAGATCCACATTAGTTTATTCTATATACAACTTAGGAGAGCAAGTGTCTGTCAAGGAAAGTGGATGAAAGGTCATGGATGAGATTGCTAGGTGGAGATGAATTTGGAATATCTTGCTCATGGATAGGCTCTTCATCATTATGGATATCATCTTGATCATAAAAAAGATATAGATTATGGACAGGTTGGATGCCAATGATTTGATCTTGATTAGGACTAGGGCTTGATGTTTCCACATGCTTGGGAGTAGACTCTTGATATACCTCTTGAGTTTCTTGAATGGAATTGCAAGGGGATGACTCTTGGAGAGACTTGACATTTTCTTGATGGTCAACAACAAAGGAGCATGATGGAGGTTGACTTGGACTTATGAGGGGAGACTCTTGACTTGGCCCAAGGGGTTGAGGATGACATGGTTGACTTGAAGGACTTGGCATGATGTTTGAGGACTCTTTTGTATGTTCAAGTATATGAGTTGAATGACATGGTGGCAATTGATTCCTTTCTTGTAGCCCTTGGGTCACATCCTTTGTAGGTGGATTGGTGGATTTAGATAATGCCATCAATTTATGTTTTAAATATCTAAATGTAAGGCATTGATTTGATGAAGGATTAGATGATGGTGGGGGTAATGATGAGTTTGATGGGTTAGAAGGTGGAGAGGCCAATGGATTAGGACTAGGACATGGTGGCTTAGGGATAGACATTTGATTGGATGGTGGTAAGGGTGCATGGACTAGATTGGTGTTCCCCTTGTCAAAGGTGGCATTAAGACTTAAAGGATCTTGATGTTGTTGCCAAGGTGGACTTGGGATCCTATATTCTTGTTGTGATATGGGTGGACATGTTGATGTGGCATTGTCATAATAGATAGATGTGTTAGGTTGGCATGATGATGAAATTGACACATAGGATTGGGATTGAATGTCTTGCAGTTGGAATGGCGTTTGGACTTGTGATATGATTTGTTGTTGTGATGATGATGAAGGGGTTGAATAGGACAATGACTGTTGAAAGGTTGACTGATGTGGATAAGAGTTGAAATTAGAAGAGTTGTGATAGGTTGACGAAGGGGTAACATGATATGTGGATGGATGAGGTTGATATGATGATGTAAGTGACACATAGGGTTGATGTGAAATGTGTTGATGTGGTGATTGTTGGATTTGACAAGTGGCAATGAAATGATTGGCTTGAGGTAGGAGGTGTTGGATTTGAGGTGATTTAATTTGTTGACAATCTTGGAATAGGGTTTGAAGGCTTTGTATAGTTTGATGGTCTAGGGGTTTGGGTATTTGGTGAAGTGTTTGAAGGAGGTTTTGGAGTTGGGATGCTAGGGCTTTGTGTTTGAATGTGGGCATGGTGTCACACATGTGTGTAAGCTCTTGGGCATCAATTTGTTCCTCAAAGTATGCAACATCGTTCATGTCATTATTAGAAGTGGTAGGAGAAGCCCCTCGAAGTCTGATTTTATGTTTTGGTTTTGTTTCATGATTTGAACTAGAGAAAGAGACTCCTTGAATTATGACTTCAGACTTAGGTTTTGTCTCATGATTTATCTTAGATGGATAGCCCCCTTGGATTATGATTTTGGGCTTATGATTAGGATTTGGCTTGTTTATGATTATGACCATTTTGACAAGTGGTGACCAAGACTAGGTTGGTGATGGTGATGATGTGGAATGATGAGATTGGATGACTTGGATGATGTGGAAAAATTTTATTGGAAGTTTGACTTGGGCAATATCAAACACAAGATTTTACATGTAAATGCATAAACACACACACCAAGCACAATGATAAGTTTGTCTTCCAAGATTAAATGCTATGATTAATCAAGCACTTGAATACACAACAACAAGCCCTATGACTAGTCAAGTGGGGTATGGCCAATTAGGTCTCTAGCTAGATTGCACAAGGTTGACTAAGGAATTATTTGAAAGAAAAATCCTGCCACACAGCCGGGAGAAAGGGGTAACCCACCCTTCACCTTCACTTCCCAAAGGTATAAAGTTCTTTGGGGCTTAGCCAAGAGTGACAAGATTTTAACTTCCAAACAAGTGTGTCTTTCGATTCACACTTCGATTGAGGTCATCCCTAGGGGTGATGAAATCCCCTAGCAGGCCTCCTATGAAGGGTTTGACAAAAGCAAATCAGGTGAGGTGTTTGTGATCACACATGCACTTGATTCACACTCACAATGATTAATTTCCCTTAGAAATGAAATGTTTGTATGCAAACAATAGAAGCACGTGTTCTTTTTAACCCCAATTCAAATGTGTAGGAACACAATGGTTAATTTTAGACCCAATTTTGATATGTGATTGAAGACAAAATTCTTTTTTAAGAGCCCAAATCCAAATGTGTTTGCAAACAAGGATTAATTTTATGCCCCAAATTGAAATGTGTGACAAACAAGATTAAGAAATGGAAGATGGGATATGTGCACCTGATTATTCGCTTTCCAATTTGTTGTGTATGAATGAGATTTATGCCACTAAAACCCCTTATGATCACCTACAAAATCAAAAGAAATAATATCATAATGCAGCCATGAAAAAAAATAAACTCATTAGAAAATTGCAATTTCAGATACATATTTTTCACATAGCCGAATTAGATTCGATTATTTGAAGACATTATTGATCTGAAAAATACAAAATCAAAGAAGAGACTAATATTATTTTTTGGAGAGCTTTCCAGAAATGTAAAGAAGTCAGAAAAATTCCATATTTTGAGCCCAATATTAATTTTCTATTAAAAATAATAAAAAAATTATACAAAATAGAAAATAACTCCAAAAATTCTGATTTTTTTACTGGAGGCGTATTCTGTCATTCCAAATCTGAAAAAAAAAATTTGTGAGTATATCTGTAACTGTGAGTGAGGTCTAAGAAAAACTGTTTTAAACCCTAATTTCAAAAAATCTATTTTTTTGACTAATAATTGCACATCAAAATTTAAAAACTAAAGAGTAGACCCATGTTAAAATTAAAAGATCTTTCCAGAAATGTAAACATATCTGAAAAATTTGATTATTTACTCCCGAAATTAATTTTTTATTAAAAATAGAAAAATAATTATAAAAAATGAAAAACAGATCCAAAAAATCTTATTTTTGGATTGAGAGCTCTTGATAGTGTCCTTGACCTACAGAAAAAAAAAAATTGTGAGAAAATACGAATCCGTGTGAAAGATATGGTCGAATCCTTGGAAACTAGGGTTTTGTCCAAAAATGATGCCAAACCTGCAACAAAAAGCTAACAAAACCTGCAATAAAAAGATCCAACTCCAAGATTTCTCAAAATGTGTTAAAATATGTTAGGTTCACCAATGTGATCAAGGGAAAATCAGATTTTTTAAAGGGGGTTAGCACAATAACAATTAAATTCCTATGAAAATAACAAAGTACAAATGAAGTGATGTGAAGACAAAAGGGATAGTGTTACCCTATGTCTCCACCTTCCATGATTAACCTCTGTTACACCTCCTAGTTTGCAGTAAATAAAATGCCCTCAGGTTTGTGTGAGCAACTATGACTAAAGACTAAGCCCTATGCAAGTGTTGAAGGATTTGCAGAAAATAAAAATAACCCTACAATGAGCTAAAATGACTATGATTGTTAATGATTATGACCCTAAGTTGACAAAAAGTTGACATAGACTAAGAGTGCAAGAAGTCAAATGAGCTAGAGACTGAGAGATCTGCAAATGAGGTCAAAATTGCCCTTTTATGAAAATTGCAATTTTGAATGTGTGGCCAGGATGAAAAGATGACAAGAACCCTAAGATCAATGCTTAATATTGAATGTTGATGTGTGCATTAGGGTTAGGTCAAAATTAGGGCAATGATAAGGATGAAGGGCCAAGATTGAATTATAAGATAATTCAATCAAGGGTCGAAATTAAATGAGATGTCAAAAGATAAGAATAAATTTGGAAGATAAGACTGGCACAGACAAAGAGGTTCTTTGGAGAAATTAAATAATAAAATTATTTAATTTAGGTGACTAATGAATAATTAAATAATAAATATATTATTTAATTATGGAGGAATGTGACAAAAGGAATCATTTTGAATTAAATAATGATTTAATTCAAAACTCAAGAGAATTGACTAAATTAAATAAATCAAATTTATTTATTTTAATGAGAGAAGTGGCCACTGAATAATTAAATAATTAAAATAATTATTTAATTATAGTGGAAGGTGGACAAAAATTAAATAAATAAGAATTTATTTAATTTTAGAAAGAAGGGGACCTAATTAGTGACGTAATTAAATAAATAAAATTTATTTAATTAATCAAAGAGGAGAATAAAGATAAAAATGCATTAATTAAATAATTAAAATTATTTAATTAATAGAAGAATTATGACTTTAGAAAATAATTAAATAATTAAAAATTATTTAATTATTAAGAATGAAAGGGGCAATGTTGAATAATCAAGAGTTGCAAGCCTAGGACAATTTTATGTGTCTACAGTTCCAAAGTAGCCAAGCTGAGATTCAAGCACCAATCCACTTTTAGATTTGTTCAAAACACATTTGACAACAACCAATTAACTGACTGAAATCTTTTCCCCACCTTGATATCTCAAATAAGGGAACTTCACGAAACAAAACTAACCAAAGGAAACAATTAGGTCCTTAAGATCACTTAAACCCTCAACTTTAGATTTCCAATCCCATTTCTATTTGTGGATGCCTCAAACAAGTATTAAAATGTCTACATTACATGATGAAACCATTCCCCAACCTTATTTCATGGCATTTCAACAAACCCTTATCCTCAACCTTGATTTTAAACTTCAAAACATGATTAAGACATCTCTACACCCTAGCACCATTTTAAATCATTACCATTCTTGAAGGACTCAAAACCCATTAACAAAGCTCTTTAAACACCTCTGTATAGTGGTTTTACCAGTATGAACACTGAATTTGAAGACTTGGGCAACTTAAAATCAGCCTCAAACTTCAACCATGGGCTCTACGGCTTTAAGATATTTTAAAACATGACTAAAACTCTTTACCTACTACCTTTGAGGGGATTTCAATGGCTAGAAAATGAGACACAAAATTTTCTTATGCTCTGTTTACCCTCTTTCAGGGTTTTACCTATTTATACCAAATTTACCATAACACATAAAATTGAATGATTTTTCAAGAAACAAGATGCAAATTAAAGTAGAATTGTAGGGCATTGACTTTCAATGGAGGAGAGATCAGATATTTCATAGAATATGGCCGTACAATGGCCTAAAACCATGAAAATACAGAAAAATGACAAAATCTAAGAATTTCATTGTTCTTCAAATTCATAAATTGTCCTCCAACCTTCCTCAAGATTTGTGAAGGTTCAAAAATAATTTTAAATACCACTACCAATGCCTAAACCTGACTCATTAACTATCTGACCTTTGATCTTCCTCTATTTGGCCTTTTTTTGCATTTTACAATTTTTGTATTGACAACATTGTCATTTTTTGCACTTTTTACCATTATGCCAAAATGACCCAAAATTGCAATTTAAGACCTATTAAATGTTTATCAAGGAATTTTAGCCTTATTGCAACATGAGACTGACAAAAGTAAACCAAAATCCTAAAATTTCCTCTTGGAGGCATAATCATGCTTGGGTGCTCCTGCACCACAATAACATTGAAGTAGTTAAGGGATTTGCAAGGAAGGCTCCAATCCATTCACCAGTTTATAGCACAGTTGGAAAATAAGGCTATACCATATTCTCATGTACTCCACAAGGGGTAGCATACAAATGGGATAAGAAATGTTATTAGGCATTCAAAAAAATCAAGGAGTACTTGCTAACACCACTAGTCCTTATGCCACCGATTCCAAACAAGCCATTGATCCTATATATATCAGCAACAACATCAGCCCTTGGTGCTATATTAGCTCAACATGATGGAAGCATGAAGAAGAGAGAAATTTACTATATTACTAGAACCATGGTGGGAAATGAGCTGAATTACACATTCATTGAAAAGGCTTGCCTAGTAGTGGTGTTCACAACACATAAGTTCAAGCACTATATGTTGGCTCACCAAATAAAACTCATTGCCAAGATAGACTCTCTCAAGTATCTACATTCCAGAACAATGCTCATAGGGTGAACAACTAAATGGGTCATGATCCTAATAGAATATGACATTAAGTACGTGGAATGGGAGGCCATTAAAGGACAAGTACTTGTAGACCAACTAGTAGAGGCATCAATATATTTATAGAATCCACTTGTATCTGAGTTCACTGATGAGTCCATGTTTAGCATAAGCATAGAATATCACTAGAAAGTATATTTTGATGTAACCTATACATAGCATGGGTCAGGAGTTAGAGTCTTCTTCATTGCACCACATGGATATTTCATACCAAAGTCATACAAACTATCTTTTCTTTTCACAAATAAAACTAAAGAGTATGAGGCTCTTATCTTAGGACTTAGAATAGTAGTACAGTGGTAGATCATGACACTCAAGGTCTATAGAGACTCATAGTTAATCATCAATCAAGTAAATGATGAATACCAAATGAAGGATGAAAAATTGACCCCATACAATAAACTGGTGGAAAGCCTCAAACAATTCTTCATGGACATCACATTTGAGTAAATACTTAGGGAAAACAACAAAGTAGCGAATGTTATGGAAACAATTGGATCGCTACTAGATATCCCATGCAACATCCCAAAGCAAGAATTGTTGGTTTTGGTGACCCTTGTTATCATGACACTTACACCTACTTGAAAATAGGAGTCCTCCCTACCAATATCACCTCAAACCTTAAGAGAAAATTTGTCAAAAATTCATCCCATTTTGTTATCTTAGGAGACACCCTATACCGTAGGAGTATCAAGGTAACCTTTTTATCATGCCTTAATCCTAAAGAAGCTTTGAATGCTTTAATCGAAGTAAATAATAAAATTTTTGGATCACATTTGGGTGGTATGACCTTGGTCAAGAAACTGCTGAGGACTAGGTACTATTGGCCTACAATGGATAGGGAATTTGATGACTATGTTTGAGAGTGCTTGCAATGTCAGCAAAATAGGGACCACATCCATGCACCAGCTCAGGAGCTCCAACTGATCATAACACCTTGGCCCTTTTCACAATGGGGGCTCGATCTCATTAGTAAAATCACACCCACCTCATCCAATGCACACAAGTTCATTATCACTATCATCAAGCACTTTACAAAGTAGGTAGAGGCCATTCCCATGACCTAGATCATAGGGAAGTATATTTCCAAGTTCATCTTGAACTACCTCATTTGTCCTTACGATGTTCCACAAGCCGTTATCTCAGATAACATGACACCTTTCAAAAACAAATATGTTCAAGAACTATGCCAAAAATTCAATATCCAACATCCCTTTTCCACCCCATATTACCCCCAAAGTAATGGTGAAGTTGAGGCTACAAATAAAACCATCTTGAAAATTCTAAAGAAAATAGTCAATGAAGCAAGTATTGACTAGCACGTACAACTAAATCCCACCTTATGAGCTTGTCGAACAAGTATCTGCATGCCTATAGGTGCAACCCCTTTCTCCCTTGTCTATAGATCCGAAGCCATCCTTCCCATTGAGATCAAGCTCCCATCCTTATGGATATCACTACAAAACCTCATTACAGATGAAAAATATCAGGTATCACGATTGAGCGAGCTAGAAATACTAGATGAGTGGTGCATGGATGCCTTGAATCACCTACATGTATATCAAAACCGTCTCAAGAGGAGCTACAACAAGAAGATCAGGGGTCAAACCTTTCAAGTCGAAGAGCTCATATTGAAGGAGAATTAGAAGAATGTACCAAATCTAGATAGCAAGGGAAATTTTGAACCCAATTGGTTAGGACCCTTCATCATCACAAGCAGCTACAAATCCAGAGCATATCAACTATCCACACCTAAAGGTGAGCCTCTGGAAGAGCCTATCAATAGCTCCCATCTCAAAAAAAATTATGCCTAATCTTTCAAGGTATAAATCAAAAAATACAAAAAATCAAAAAATATGAAAATCCAAAAAAAATAGATAAAGAATAAAAAAATAATTGTTCTCTAGTGAAAACCACTTCGGTGGCACTTTGGGAAAGTACCTTGGTGAAAACTTGGAAAACAGGCACCTCATGTAAATAAGAACTCTTCATCCACCATGATCTCCATGGATTTTTCTAAATTTCTCATCCATCACATTCCATTGATCTTTCCATCACTCGTCCACATTCACATCATAGCTTGATCCTTTGTTTATATCATGATCCCTCCTAGTACTACTTGGCACCATTCCTAAAGTCAGTTTGTCTTGCCTATATCAGAGTAATCTATCACACCATGCTGGGGGCATGTTCTTATACCTACATTGGATAAAATTCATGTATATTGTTGAAATCTTCCTTAAAATAAGAAAATTCAAAAAGGGTATGTGCAGGATCATCATGGAAAAAATAGGCCCTTAAGTGGAGAAAAATTCAGAAAAATTAGAGTTAGGAAACTTGACGTAAAAATTTAAATAAGTTATATATATTATTTCAAAAATATGTAAGAATAGAATCTGTAGAAAATTGAATGTAGTTTCTAAATTACTAGGTTTATTTTAAATAAACAAAAATCTATTTGTTAAAAATTTGAAATTTCAATGTAGTAGTATTTAAATTTTAGGGAAAAAATAAGAAGTAGGTGTCTGTCTAACCACCCTAACAACCATAAAATGATAATATTTTTTATAATATTTTAGATATAAGTAGAGGACTCATTTACCAATGTGATGCATATTTTTTTGTAATTTTTTTGCAAGTAAATAATTAATTATGAATTTTTTATTACAAATTTTAAAAAATATAAAAAACTCACATTTCTAATCACCTTAACTTGGTCAAAACTTCATGAAATTCCTTTTTTTGTTTTAATCCTATAGTATATGAAGCATAGAATGTGATGCATGTTTCAAATTCAAAAAATGTGATGTTGTTTGAAAGATATAGATGTTTTTCAATCAGCCTATCGATCAAGACTTTAGTCAAAATTCAAATAGAAAATGAATAATAATTATTTATTAAATTCAAAGTAAATCATAATTTATATTGGTAGAAAGATGAGAATCTCCTTTAAAAACCCTTTTCGTTTCATCAATTTTTGGTAAGAAAAAAGTCATCAGCTACATACCTTACACATACCCATCATATCACCACTTTTTGGCCCATCATGATCCTGGACATACCCAAAACATTCATAAAATCAGAAAATAAAAAAACATTCAAAACATATCAAAATCCCAAAAATAGGTCAAAATTTAAAAAAAGTCAAAAATAGAGTCGTCTTGTCAAGCTATGGGTTTTTGAGCTCTAAATGTAGACAAGGCTAATCTTTGATCAGCCCCCGAGATGCATTAGGTTAGTCCTTTAGGAGTATGTCATAATAAACTAGCAATCCATTTTTTTCATATTTTATTAATAAACGAGTTTGTGTTAATCAAACTACATGGTCTCTACATGTATAACGTAGGCAAGGCTAATCCTTGATTAGCCCTCGAGGCCCCTAGGATAGGTCTTTAGGTTAGGTACTTGGTCAAAATCTTAGAAAACATAATAACATTGGAAATTTTGAAAATCAAATTTTTTGCAAAATATCTCAAAAATACCAAAAACAGCCTCAAAAGTTTTCAAAACATCAAAAACATCCAAATATTCAAAAAAATCCATCCATCCCATTTCACATTCACCTGAAATAAACATCCACTCATAATAAATGATCGTCACCTTTAAACTTTGGTAAAATAATAGAAAACAAGTCTAGTAGGTTACAAGTGAAAACTCAACTGTCAAGGTCTCAAGTCTAGGTCAATAAGTAAACAAGCCGGTTAAATATTGGTATTAATAGCCCATCATCTAGTCAATCCAAAAAATATCTAATAACATCATGTCATAGGATGCATCCTTCCTACAATGGACATCAACATTAGGCATCACTGTAGTTTAGTCTTGGCTAGAGGTATGAAGAACATTAGCTTGTTTCTTTTCTTGGTACTGGTCATGTTGGTTTATCTTATTGCACTCATTCCAATGACCTCTTAATGATGTCTAATAAAAAAAACTAGAGAGAAAGGAATGGAGCATATATCATTATCTTTTTATGTACTGTGCTTGTTGGATGTTCTTGTAATATAACCTTCGTCATGCTTACTTTGTTTGGTTTGCAGGAAGGATGTTTTGAATATTTTGTTGACCACATGGGAAGGTTCTTCCTTTCAATTTTTTGGTCTGAGATGTTTGAAATATCTGAACTGCATCCTAAATATGGTTTTGCATGTCAGGTGTGAATAGGGATACTCCTATCTAATTTTCAAGTCAAATTCCATCACACTAGGTACAATGTCATTCTGGTTCTTTATACCTTGATGCATCATATCTATGTATGTTATAAAAAATAAGGTAAGTAAGCTATTTATAGCCCCAATCTATGATAAGAAATCATCATCATTATCATCATGTTTTTTGTATCATCTCGAAGTCAAGGTTTGATTTCTATTTCTCCTATCTTTTCCAAATACTAATACTAACATGGTATCATGATATTTAGAAACATAAAATCTATGTATGCATCCATTTTGCATCAACAAAATGTCAACATACTACATATCATTCATATCATACATGGTCATAGCTCTACAGCACATCACCCTATAACAAGTGGCCTCCTACATTGCTCTACCATACATCTTGGTCAGCACCATTGCCTACCCCTGAATCTACTAGGCCACAACCTATAGATGTTGACATTATCCTATCTCGAGCACGAGAGCCATGTCTCCATCCTGTCTCACCCAGCACTCTTGTGCCACCTCCTGCCAAGCCTAGTCCCTCTCCTAGACCAACATCTATAGCTGGTCCTAAGCCTACTATAGCTACCTATAAAAACCTGAATCTATGCCTGTAACACTACTATCTGGTCATCCCTAGGATTGGGACCTAATGGTGGTGGTGGTTGGACTAGTGGCCTCTATCCAATAGGTAAAACTAATGGTGGAAATTTTCCATCATGCCCATTGTGTCCTATGCCCCCATCCTACCCATCCTGTCCCTGTGCCTGTCCTAACTGCTGCTAGACCTGGCCAACCCTGAGTCCCTTGACCTATCCTCTTCTGGTTCACAAAACTACTAGTAAAGTCAATGGAATAGGGGCATGAGCCCGCTAATATGCATCATATGCTTGGGTTGTCCTTGCATCTATAAGACCATCAAAGTACATTTAGGGAACCATAACTAGCTACCTAAAATCATTAGTCACATGCTAGGGTGGGATCCTCAATCCCCATGATGCCTCTCTAGATCTACAAGTGAAAATGCCTCTATGTTTCGTTAGGTGCATTGCCGAACTAGTGAGCAACCCTATCAGGGAGGTTTCACTCAACCATGTAGTGCTCATGTCCCTGCATGTATCGAGACTACCGATAGTAGAAAGGATGATCATCAACATCATTCCATCTCAAAAAATGGAGCCAAGGGCCTCCATGCGAATTTTTTCATCTCGTCCAAAACACACCTCCAATGCGAGATGCTTATTATACCTATGAAGTGGATGATAGTCATCCCCCTATATCTGTACACCACAAGATCATTGTAATTAGTCTAAACATCTACAATCTATGGCCTCAATTCGACAATATGCTTGTAGGCCCACACATGAAGAAGGGTGAAACCCACTCTAATGTTGTGGGCCCCACTATAAATGACCTAGTACATATCATGTTAAAAGGAGGCTAGGATGACTAGACCCCAGGCATAGAAATTCATGTCCTCCATCATCCGGGACCAAATGATCCCTAGCCAAAGTTGCATCCTCGAACTCGGTGATCGGGAATAAGGACTCCCGAGATCAATGCGCCAATGAAAAATGTCAAGTTAGGGGCAATCCCCTCATAGCGACGGAGGTCTATCTAGCTGATGTCCACCTCATATGAGTCAATGCCAAACAAAGAAAAAATGACATCACTGTTGTCCTCGACATCATAGATAGTGTGCTCTCTATGGATTGGGATCCGTAAGATCCTCTACACATCCTCCAAAGTGATGGTGGCCTTTCCAGTTGGTAGATGGAACGAACAAGTCTCACTTCACCATATCTTGGTCAAGACAATCATCATGGTGAGGTGTGTTTGCACCTCTTGCATCTATGTAATGTGACTGAACCCAATCGCACCAAGGAAAAACATTGCACAATCTAAAAAATGTCTTGCTTTACACAAGAATCGGCTCCTGTGCTCCTACGAATGGAGCACAGGCAGGACCTCTTGCAACCAAAATGTGCACGACATCAAAAAATTGCAAAGGGAACTTCTCAAAAAAATTAAAATAATAATTCAAAAGAAAAAGCAAGCATGTAGTCCAAAAGTGACATGACATTTTCGAAAGCGGCACTTTGCATTTTCTCAAATGTGGTGCTAAAATCAAATGCGATGCTACTCTACAAAAGTGAGTCAAAATTTTTGTGCAACCTCAAAACCTCCTAGGGTCACATGGCACTATATCAAAAAGGTGAGTCAACATTTTTTTACGATTCTAAAACCCTAGAGTGCCACATAATGTTATGCTGCAAATGCAGGTCAGCATTTACAAAAGCAATGCTGCGGGTAACAATTGTGACACCCTAGAGAGCCACTTTTAGGTGACCTAAATGAACCCTAATAAATGCACTAAAAATGTGAGAATAAAGAAAAGTTTTGAAAGGCATACTACGGGTCCTACATTATGAGGCCTTTGGAACTCTCGAACTTGATTCGTCTGATGCCTAGAAAGCACATGAGCAGCCATTCTATTAGCACCTTAGAGAAAAAGTGGCAGAATTTCTAAAAGGAAAGTGAGCAAATAATTTGAAAATGACCCTCTTAACCCCTTAGATGCAATTTTTTTGTTTTTTAGGTATTTTTTAGGGTTTTTAAACCCATTTAATATATGTTTTCCTAAACAAGGCCAATTTTGGTCCATTTTCATCACTGTGAGCCTAATTTTGCATCCTAAGGTCAATTTTTTTCTCTTGAATCATCGGTGAATCTTTTTCGTGAGCTCGACTTAATTTTGAAATTTTCACTCAATCTCTCGAGGGGGCAACATAGTAGCATAATTCTTCTGCTAGGGTAGTAGTGGGGCATTCAAAAAAATTAGGAAAGTTTTCAATTTTGATCATGATAGTCTTATTCTTTGAACCGATGCAGCAAGTGCTTCGCTTGAAAGAGGGGAAAATGTAGAGACTAAAAATATCCTGATTGATACTAAGTATCCGATTATGATCAACTAACATCGTTTCTTCCTAAATTACTTCCAATTGATCAATTAATTGAATAATCAACATTATTTAATTAAAATTAGAAAATTTGGCTATTAATCAAATAATTAAATTTATTGATTAATTCACCTTTCTTCTAACTAATTATTCATCTTATTCAATCAACACATTTAATTAAATCCTCTCTTAATCCTCTCATTCAAGATTAAAAATCAATCATATCAAATGTCACATCTCCTAATTCACTCCAATTAATTAATTTTGGATTAATTAAATCAACTTTCTAATCAAAATTATCAATTATTCTAGTTTTTAACTCCTCAAGAGTTAAATCAGCCATGGTCAACTAACCAAGTTGCAGATAAAATCAATTTATTTTAATTATCTAATTCCTCAATTATCCTCATAAAGGCATATTCTGAGTAATATTCCTTTCAACCATCTTTTAATCAATTTCCCTCCAAAGGTTTTCAAAACCTATCACATCCTCTTACATTTTCAATGACTTCTCTAACAACCTTTTAAATCCTCCTACATCCTCTCAAATTTCATTCAATTCCTCTTACAACAATTTCAAATTCTCAACCAACAACATTTACTTCTCTTAATCCTCCTCCACTCACAGATTTCCCAAAATGTGTTACACCTTCCTCCAATAAAATTGTGACACTTGGCACATTCTCATTGGCTCTCAATTTATCCCACATTTATCAAATCCTCTCATTCTTCAACCCTTGGCTTCTATAAATAGAGGAATCCTTCTCATAATATGAACGCACAACTTCATGCATTATCACTATAGCCGTTTGAGTTCTTAGAATTCCATCATTTTCAAGTTTCATAGCCAGATTATAGTCAGTTTCATCTTTGAATCATCAACAACTTATCAATCATATCAAGGGATTGGGAAAGGGCTTCCTTTCACATCAAAGGAGCACCACTCCCCCTATGGGATGAAGGTTTTTCTGGTTTAAGTTAGATTACATGCTTTCATTGTGATAATTTCTTGTTCATTTCATGTTTTCTCTTAAATTAGTTGAAGAATCTCATAGGGAGCATTAGATTTGTGTTACTAACATGTTTGACAACATTTTGTTGATCTTTTGTTAGTCTATGCAGGTTTTGTGGTCACATTTATGAGCAGTTCGAACACTGAAATATTAGGCTACCCTTGTGTCATTTGATGAGTCATGTTTATGACTCAATTTTGATGGAATTTTATTGTCTACGTGTTTTAGTTGTCATAGAATTTGATCCTTGGATGTTGATCTTTTTATGATATTTCCTCAAAACCATAGACATTGGACATAAGATTATTTTTACAATCTTTAATGACATTGACATGCTATATGAACTATCTATGTTGATTTTACATGTGGATTAATGAATGCTACTTTAAGATAGTTACAAATATCCAGTTGTTGTGTATACTAATATTTTTTTGCAGATATAGTTAGCAACCTACAAAATTAAAAATTATTTTTCCAGCTAGTCATTCACCATAACGATCAATAAGGTGGTCATTCAAAGGTCAATGGAGGGAAGGCTCTCGACGGTGGGAGATTCCTCATTCCAATCAAAGTTGTAATTGCCTTGTAAATGGTCATAATTTTCTGTTGAGCAAATATTGGCATTACTATTGTGCTAAATTTGTGTTAAGCCAAAAATGCTTGACTAGATTCTGCGCATGCATAACTGCCTCTCAACTTTTTATGCTTTCCCTAAGTGACATCCTCCTAATCTGTTGGAGTTGAATGCCTTTCTAGGTGATTAGTTAGTATCTTTTATCCCTATAAATAAGACTCAGATGCTCCTTCAAAAGAGGTTGCTTAATCTAATGATGTATTCACATTCTTAGTTTTTTTATTAATACAGTCATGATACTCTATAGTACTTGTGTTTTCCAATGAATAAAATGAGTTTATAAGTTTGTGCATCTGATTTTACATTTTTCTTAAGGGACACTCATCCAAGGGGGGCCACTTTGTGAGCATTCCATCCTTTATCTTAGTTGATCCTTTTTTTTTAGTAATTAGTTAAAAATCTGGCACTGATTGTTCCTACAACCACTAGAATTCCATTATGTGACTATTCCTGCAGCCAAAGCAGATAGAGTAGTTTCCTGTTTGTTTTCTCATATTTTCATTTCTATCATGTATTTAAACTTAGTATAGTTGTTGATTGATGATCAACACTTATGTTATTTCTTTCCAAGCAATTTACTTTCAGCATTGTGTCTTTATTAGTTGTAGGATGAATATGGCTACTTTGGATCCTTAGTGCACATACTATGCTAACCCATTTCAAGTTCACATCCTTGGTTTGACAAGTTAAATGTACCTTAATGATGATTGAAATAGCTATTTAGATTAGATTTTCAAGCTTTGAATCATAGCTATAAGGGCTTAGTTGCTAGATCATTATAGGAGGCCAACATTTTTGGCACCATCACTCAGGACGGTGTCAAACTAGGGAGTTCTTTGGATTCATTGATAGTTTTCTTGTTGTAGTATTTTTGAAAGTATGTTCCTAGAATACCCCTCGTTTAGGGAAGTAATGATCCACCATACTTTTCCCAATTCTTTGTGTGAGCTAGCTGATAGTGCGTTGATACTGTATGCATAGAGGAAGGAGAAGAGATTCTCATGGGAAATTCCTTCCTAATAAACCTAATCCATTTCAGCTAGACGAGCATTTAAATATGCTAAGAGAAGAAGAAGAAGAAGATCCAAACCCCTTTGCTATTGCATTCCCTGATCTGACCAGTTCTGAAATTTTCTCTGAAGACCAAAATCAACTTGTAAACCCTGCTTTGGAACTAATCGGGTAGGCATGGGTGATGAAAATAGAAACATACCTAACCAACTAGCTTTTCCTTTCCCCATTTTCCATCAGAATGAAGTTCACCACCTAAAAAATATCCCTACTTTAGTCCTTCCTAAGTTTTATGGACTTGTCACAGAAGATCCTGATACTTTCTTGCTCGAGTTTGACATACTCTACAGAAGTTACAACTATACCATTGATTCCCATAGGCTTAAGCTATTTCCTACCACACTGAAAGAGGTTACATTAAGATGGTTCAAGAACCTAGAAATAAATACTATGGAGACTTGGGAGGACATGAAGACAAAGTTCCTCAAGAAATACAAGGAATATTGCAGGGGTAGTGACATGAGAGGAGATGGCATTTTTAGAATGCAACAAAAAGAAGATGAGAGCCTAGAGGATTAAATTTCAAGGTTTTTGTTTTGTCTGTAGAAATATCCACACCATACACTTAATGAAGAATGAAGAAAGATACTTTTTCCCTAGAGGAATTAATGATAGCTATACTAATTCCTTAGACCTGATGGGTGGAGGAGATATCACCCAAGTTCCTTGGGAGGACATCAAGAAGATATGTCAGAACTATTCTAGGGCAGCTTCAAAGAGAGGGAGACCTTACCAATCCTCTATAGGTAATTCATCTACCAATGGATTTTGAAGAATGGAGATTACTCACTTGTTGATAGACTTCAAGAAAAACATTATAAAAAATCTAGCTACTCAACTAGATACACTTCAAGCCAATAAGAAACAAGAGGACACAGAGGCAATGTTGGAAAAGTATTTTCCCCATTACAGACAAAAGAAGGACTACAGATGCATGATGATAGCTAATATTGAAGGAAAGCAGATTCCACCTAAGTTCAAGAAAATCCAAGTGAAGATGACCAATTCTACTACATTGCACAAAGGAGGACATGGGCTCCAAGACAAGGTATGCCACTAGATCCACTCTCTTTTATCAGGCCATATTTCAATTCCTATTCATCTGGTAACCAATGGAAGCCTATGCCATATCCATCAAATTATGGAGGATATCCACCACAACCTTCAAATAACCCTCCAAATGCCTAACCTAATCACAAAAACTTTCCACCCTAGTGGCAACAACCTTAGGGGAATTGGCAGCAGTTTTAAGGAAATTGGCAGCCATCCCTAGGAAATTGGAAATAAACATCTCAATGGAGGGGAGAATAGCAATGGCCAAACCAGAAAAATAGTTACATGTAGCAAACTTCTCATCCCCAACAACCTGCTATAATTCCTCCTATTAGCTCAAGTTCAAATGCACCTAAACCTACTTAGCTATCAACTCATCCCACACTCAACCCAAATAAAAAAACCACAACAACAACTAGTATACTCAGCTAACCCAAATCAATTCCCTACATATGATGTGAGTGTAAGTGACATCCACTTATGTTTAGGAACTACCTTGCCAGGTCCTTCCACACCTATTATCATTAAGCTTCTTGTGGAAGAAGAGGAGCCTCTGAATACCCCCATTCAGCCAAATGCACCTAAGAATCATGAACCATTCCCAATCAAGCAGATCACACAAACACCCCCATTTCATCAAAGGTTGGAAACTATGAAAGAAAAGGAAGAAAAGGACATAAATTTTAAAATTTTAGATCAATTGAAGAATATATGTGTTCAAATTCCTCTATTTCAGGCCATAAAATATGTCCCAATCTATGGCAAGACAATTAAAGAAGCATGCCTTAAGAAGCTAGGAAGGAAGAAGAAAGACCCCACTACAGTTCATGTGGTGGGACAACTAGCTAACATCATGCTTGGGAGAGTGACTGTTCCCAAATATAATGATCCAGGGAGTCTTGTGGTAGGAGTTGTCATAAATGGGATCTAGATAAAGAATGCTTTGATTGACTTGGAAGCAACAATAAATGTAATGACCAAGGATATCCTACAACAACTAAATATTGCAAGAATAAGACCTACTCCTACTGTCCCGAAACTTGCTAATAGTTCAACTATTAAACCTAATGGTGTAGTAGATGACCTTGTGGTAACTCTAGACTCATGGGAGTATCCACCAAATTTCATGATTCTTTCTCCTAAAGCCACACTTGATGGGTACCCTATCATTCTAGGAAGACCATGGTTAGCAACAACATATGCATATATTGGATGTAGGACATGAGACATGACCATTTATGATGGAAAGAGCACAAAAAAGCTTGTTCTCTACCCTCCTGCTCAGCCATCCCACGATATGAATAATCCCATATGGCCACATGTTGGTGAAGAGGTTGAGGAAGTTAATTTTGTGGCATAGATTATGATGTTAGGCAAAATCTCTTTCATGTAGCTTCAAGATGAAGATGAATTATTTTCTAACATAATTTAGAATCATTGAGAAGTAGAGAAAGCATCATCCTCTCATTCTGTTGCTCAAGTCAAGAAACTTTTGCTTGCTCTTCCTGTAGCAACAAGTATGTCTCATACATTGTTGCGACATGAACTTAAGGTACCAAGGATGAGTGAAACAACTATGGTAGAGATAACTACACAAGTGCAAATGATAAAAGGAAAGTATCTAAGCATCAACAACAAGTTAAGTAAAGAACAATAGTTGTCATTGACAAACTTACTGAAGACCCACCAACATGCATTTGTGTGGGACTATCATGATATGAAAGGATTGGACCCTAAGATTTGCACTCATAGAATTTACATTAGAGATGATTGTACACTAATGAGGCAATCACAAAGAAGAATTAACCCTTTATTAAGAGAAATTGTAAAAGGACAACTACAAAAATTATTGGATGTAGGATTCATCTACCCCATTTCAAATAGCCACTTGGTATTTGCATTGGTTATTGTGCCTAAAAGGGGAGGGAAGTGGAAAGTTTATGTTGATTACAAGGAACTCATTGCTGCCACCAAAAAAGACCATTTTCCTTTACCATTCATAGATCAAATTCTAGATTCACTCGTAGAAAAGTAGTATTTTTCTCTTCTAGATGAATTTGGCGGCTATAACCGGATCCAAATTGCACCAGAGGACCACGAGAACACTACCTTTACCTATCCATGGGGGACCTATGCCTACTCAGTCCTTTCACTTGGCTTGTGCAATGCACCTACAAATTTTCAAAGGGAATTCATTAGCATATTCTCAGACATCTCTCATGATTGCATGGAAATTTATATGGATGATTTTACCACCTATGGTGCTGATTTCAATGAATCATTGTAAAATATCAAGAGAGTCCTACAGAGATGTGAAGACCACAATCTATCTCTAAACAGTGAAAAGTGCTTCATGATGATGCAAGAAGGTGTAGTCCCTGGCCACTAAATATACCACAAGGGAATTCAAGTAGATCCTACAAAGATTGAGGTGATAACAAATCTTCCTACACATTTTAAAACAAAAATATGTTAGGGGTTTCTTGGGCCATGCAGACTACTATAGGGATTTCATCAAGAATTTCAGCAAAATAGCAGCACCATTGTATACTCTTCTCACTAAAGATGTTGAGTTTTAGTGGATTGAAGACTATGATAAGGATTTTTCTGATTTGAAGGAAACTTTAAACCATGCTCCTATACTCGAGTATGTGCAAGATCATGATGCGCCAAAAAGTGGCAATATTATGGGTATTTGTAGGGTTTGTGGCTGATGACTTTTTTAAACCCAAAATTGATGAAACGAAAAGGGATTTTAGAGAATATTCTCAGCTTTCTACCAATATAAATTATACTTTAATTTGAATTTAATAAATAATTGTTATTCATTTTCTATTAGAATTACGACTAAAGTCTTGATCGATATGCTGATTGAAATACATCTATAACTTTCAAACGGTATCACATTTTTTGAATCCAAAACATGCGTCACATTCTATGCTTTACATACTATAGGATTAAAAAAAGAAAAATAAAATTTCTTGAAGTTTTGACCAAGTTAAGGTGGTCAGACATAAGAGTTTTTATATTTTTTAAAATCTGTAATAAAAAATTCATAATTAATTATTTACTTGGAAACAAATCATAAAAAAATATGCATCACATCTAGACATGAGTCCTATACTTATATATAAATTCTTATAAAAAAATATTATCATTTCATTATGGTTAGGGTGGTCAGACAACACCTACTTCTTATTTTATCCCTGAAATTTAAGTACTACTGCATTGAAATTTCAAATTTTCACCAAATAGATTTTATTTATTTTTAAATAAACCTAGTATTTTAGAAACTACATTCAATTTTCTACAAATTCTATTCTTACATGTTTTTGAAATAATATAGATAAATTATTCAAATTTGTACGTCAAGTTGCCTAACACTAATTTTTCTAATTTTTTTGCCACTAAAGGGCCTATTTTTTCCATGATGATCTTGCACATACCCACTCAAAGGTCCTAATTGGGAGCTTCCTATCCATATCCATACAGATGCATCAGACTATGCGATAGGAGCAATCTTAGGGAAAAAATAAGGAGCTATTGAAAATGCTATTTATTTTGTTAGGAAAAACTTGTAAGGAGTTGAATTCAATTATACAGTAATAGAAAAAGAAATGTTGGTTGTAATATATGCCCTCAACAAATTTAGGCACTACATAATAGGCTATCAAATATTTGTGCACAGAGATCATGCAGCCATTAGGTATCTCATGAATAAACCTTTGATATCAGGTAGGTTAGAAAGATGGTTATTGCTAATGTAGGAATTTGACATAACCATTGTAGTAAACCAGGAAAGGACAATGTTGTTGCAAAATTTCTTTCATGGCTGACTATATCAAAGGATAATTAGGTCATAGATGACTCTTTCCCTAATGATCACTTATTTTCCATCAATGTGCAAACACACTGGTATGCTGACATGGCTAACTATCTAGTCACGGGGAGAGTCCCGCCTCACTTATCTCCAAAAGAGAGAAGGGTTCTCATTGAAAAATCATTTCCTTTTTCATGGATTGCAAGATGTTTGTTCTACACTAGACTTGACCATGTCATGAGGAGATCTGTGAAGGAAGATGAGACATATGATATTTTTTATGCATGTCACAATGAACCATGTGGAGGAAATTGCAACCAAGAGGACAACAATGAAGATTATGAATATAGGATATTACTGGCCAACACTCCACAAGGATATAGGGAGATATACAGGATAGTGTGATAGATACAAAAGGATGGGTAGACAAACCAAATTTGATGATATGCCCCTTTACCCTCAGGTATTAATCACTCCATTTTACAAGTGGGGATTAGGCTTTGTCAGACGCATTGATCCTCCATCCAATGGTAAGTCCTATATCTTAGTATGCACTGATTATATAACTAAGTGGGTAGAAGTTAAGGCCACGAAACATGCAAGAGATAATAAGGTTGCATAATTTATTTATGGGGAATTTTTTACAAGGTATGGGGTTCCAAGAGAGATAGTGACTAACCAAGGGGCTCAATTAACATCAACCCTTGTTGCAACACTGGTCAATGATTACAACATCAAGCACATGAAGTCTACTCCTTATCACCCTCATGAAAATGGACAAGTTGAGGTGACTAACAAGGAAATTGAAGCCATTCTGACCAAAATGGTGGTTGTTCATAAAAAGGACTAGGAAAATAGGTTGCTAGAAGTTGTCTTGGCCTATAGGACAACCTAGGAAACAACTACAGGATTCACACCATTTGAGTTGCTATATGGAAAGAAAACTATGATGCCCATTGAATTTGAGCATAAAAATATTAGGACTACAATGGACTTGGGGATGTAAATCTCTAAAGCACAAAAAGATAGAATCATGCAGCTAAATGGATTGGATGAAATGAGGAAGGCAACCTTGCAGCATACAAAGGTAGTGCAAAATTAGAGAATCAAGTGGCATGAATAATTCATCAAGGAAAATAAATTCCAACCAGGAGATTGGGCCCTGATCTACGACTCAAGGTATTAAGATAATGCAAGAAAATTGCAAGCAAGGTGACTAGGACCATATGAGGTTACTGAAGTATTCCCCAATGGAGTTGTTCAGCTCACTACTATTGACCCAGTCAGATTTAAGTTACTTGTCAATGGTCATCACCTCTGATTCACAAGAAAAATTCCAAGAAGGAATTACTATAGCAATTCACTCAGCATGCAACACCTAAACTTTTTGTAGTTGAAGGAAGCAGACCTAGTGTCCCTCCTTCTAGCCAATTAAGGTACGTAACTTTTCATAATAAAGACTTCCACTTATGCGGGGATCTACTTCTTCACCCATCTACCCATCCATCTCCACCTTTCTCTATCTTTCATCACACCTCCATCATCACTTGACTCCATTCCACTCCACTTTCATTAATTGCTCAACTAACCTCTCAAAAGGTGATCGGTACTTTCTTCATAATCTTTGTAGAAAATCTTCCAAGAATCTATGTATGTGCACATCAAGTTTTTATCTATTAATTATCTTTTAGTACATTCATTTAATTGTGGTAAATCAATATAGACATTCTGCATAAAATGTCATTATTCCCTACCATGTCAAATTGTCATAACTCTCTCACATGTGAGGACACATGCTCAAATTTAGGTTGGGGGGGAAGTGTGAATGTTATGTCCACGTGTGTGTCCATGTTGGCTCACATTAGCAAGTTTAAATTGAGTTGATTCGAATTCTAAGTGAGATGATGGATCACATGTGTGAGGCAATATCAACTGCTGCCATTTTTCTTGATCATAGCCTTCATTGATTACTCCTTTATTTCCTTTATTACTCTTGTCATAATCTTAAGCCAAGAAAAGAAGGTAAAATTCAGACAACACTCGCATTTGAAATTTAGTAGCATTGCAGGAAGAGAAACTTTGTAGAGAAATTTATTGATTGCAGACAACTAAACAATGGGAGGTGGGTTAATTAGAAATGAACCCATGGTTCATGATGCATTACTGGAGGATGTTCCTTCATAGGCCAAGTTTAGAAACTATGCTTGGTTAGATTATTTCCTAAAGCTTAATGGTTTTAATGAAGATGTTGCATTGGAATTTTCCCAGACATTGACTTAAGGAAGGGCCATGGTAAAAGGGTTGGAAGTAATGGCTACTAAAGAAAGAATTGTAGAAGTTATAGGGTTGCCTGCCAATGGTGAAAATTACCCTACTTCTAGAGACACTGGGTTAGCTAGGGCTGAATTTACAAAACTTGGTGACCCTCCATTGAGTTTGGAAAAACAGGGTGCAAAAAGAACCTCTCTTCCCAAGCTATGGAAGCAAGTAGTTGTTCATGTTTTGAAGTACATTACATGTGAAGGTTGCTAGTTGAATCTACACTCTATGCACTTCAAACTTTTGAATCATATGAGGCACTGGAGAAGAATGAATGTGCCAAACATGCTATACCTTCTCTCAATCATGGTGGCTAAGACCCAAAATGGTAGGGATAATTCTATTTCCCACCATTTTCTGATCAAATTGTCAATTGAAAAGTCTCTGCATGATGTGTCTAACATGACTTGGGAAAAATTCTTAAATATTGATCAAATTAGACCAAAAAAATTGTGACCTAGGGTTTTTCCTCAACCTCGTAGGGATAGCAGAAGATTGAGCATGACTGAAGCTACTCCTGGTGCCTCAACTTCTAGTGCAGCCCTAGTGCAAACCCTCCTATAGCTAAAAAAAACCATAGAGATTAGCTCTTCTGAGGCAGAGCATTTAGACAAAGAAAGTTCCTCTTTAGATTTTGATGGTGATGTTCCTCTTGACATCTTAATGAGAACTAGGGTATAGAAGAAAGAGGGAAAAATAAAGAAAGGAAAAGCTAAAAAGAAAACTATAGGAAAGAAAGTGCCAAGGTCTAAGAAAAGGAAGGATGACACTGTTCTTCTTGCAGCCGAAGAAGAACATGAGATCCCTCCTAGAAAATTAAGATCAGTTGGGCCATCCTTTGTTGTGTCTTCATAGGGAATCCCTAGGACTAGAGAAACATCACAAGAGAATAGAGAGGCACCAATGGGGTAGGTAAATGTTGAGGAAAGGGCATATTTGAGGAGGTAAAAAACATAACACTGGAAGATCTTGTTGATATCATTGAACAAGTTGAAAGTCAAGAGTTTGAGGAAAATTAGGAGCTCCGACAAAAAGAGCAGAAGCAAGAGTTCCTATAGCAAGAGAAAGAGCTAGAGGAAGAGCCAAAGGAAGAGCCAGAACAAGAGGCTTTGCAACTAGAACTAGGAGAACAGTCAGCACCCCTGTAGCCAGAATTGGCTGAACATTAATAATTCCTACAACCAGTGCTACATGATGAGCAAAAATTTGTTCCAGGAAAAATTCTGGTAGGAATACATAGGCCCTCTTATTTTTCAATGCACATGGTAGCTATTAATTTATGGAAAGAGATGCAAAGAAGGGAAGAAGAATGGAAAGAGGAGAAACACAGGCTAAAGAATGAGATTCAAAAGAGAGATGAGGAGATTGAAGACAAGGATGCAAAAATTGCTACTTTAAAGAAGAAGGTAGACAATATGATAGCCTTAGTACCTTAGATATTAGAATGCAAGACTCCTCCAAGGGTCTATGCCCTATATCTAAAGGGGAAGAATCTTTCTTTTAAAATAGCAAGGATTTTTTTAGGTTTGAATCATTCTATTGAGACCCCTCTTAAATTTTTCAATGTTTATCAGATTACTCCTAAAATGAAAAATTTGTTTTGTGAATTATTCATACATAATTATGTCATGACCCAAGACCATGATTGGAATTGATTGTTGTATTTTGGGGATTTCTAATTAAGGGAATTCATGTCTTGGATACAAAATGAGATTAGTTGGGGAAAATAGTTCAAGAATTATAGGAAAATTGAATCCAACACTCCCCTGTCCATCAGGGCTAAATCTAGAAATCCAAGGAGTATTTTCGTGGATTGGCACAAAATTCTTTACTGACCAAGCTATGGTGATAGGATCCTCTCTAAGAAAGAGGAAGTTAATAAAGAATATGAGGAGGTAGCAAAAACCAAAGGAGAATATGTGAAGGGATACTTTTCACAAATGTGGAACAACCTAACTGATGAGTTAAAAAAAGTTGAGTGTCACTCTATCCAGAACAATGGTGCAGCACTTAAGAGAGTTGATAGATATATGTAGATTGGAAGGATAAAAAGATAGTTTTGGCTTCCACTGACTTTTCAGCCACCAATCCTATTATGGCCTATGCAAAATTTTAGGTATTACTAGAATGATATAGCTACAAAGAGACAGAGATGGAGTAGATTGGACAAACAACAAGGGTTCTATTGGGACCCAATTTAGAAACTATAGGAACTGATGTAGGACAGTTCGCAATTGCAAATGTCAGGTCATTAACAAAGTAAAGGAACAGTTCCCTTCTTCTTCTGCAAGAGGACGAACAAAGTCTTAGGTTGGGGGGAGTGATGAGTCCAGTTTATGACTCAATTTTGATAGAATTTTATTGTCTATTTGTTGTAGTTGTCATAGAATTCAATGCTTGGATGTTGATCTTTTTATGATATTTCCTTAAAACCGTAGACATTGGGCATAAGCTTATTTTTACAATCTTTAATGACATTGACATGCTATATGAACTATGTATGTTGATTTTACATTTGGATTAATGAATACTACTTTAAGATAGTTACAGATATGCAATTTTTGTGCATACTAATATTTTTTTGTAGATATAATTAACAACATACAAAATTAAATAAGATTCTATGAGCTGGTCATTCACCATAATGGTCAACAAGGTGGTCATTCAAAGGTCAATGTAGGGAAGACTCTCGATGGTGGGAAATTCCTCATTCAAATCAAAGTTGTAACCACCTTGTAAATGGTCTTAATTGTCTATTGAGCGAATATAGGTGTTACTATTGTGCTAAATCTATGTTAAGGAAAATATGCTTGACCATATTCTACGCATGCATAACTACCTCTCAAATTTTTATACTTTCCCTAAGTGGTGTCCTAATCTATTAGAGTTGACCGCCTTGCTAGGTGATTAATTAGTATCTTTTCTCCCTATAAACAAGACTTAGATTCTCATTCAAAAGAGGTCGCTTAATCTAATGATGTACTCGCATTCTTAGTTTTTTCGATAATACAGTCATGATGCTCTATTGTACTCATGTTTTCCAATGAATAAAATGAGTTTATAAGTTTGTGCATATAATTTTATATTTTTCTTAAGGGATACTAATCCAAGGGGTACCACTTGGTGAGCATTCCATCCTTTAGCTTATTTTTTCCTTTCTATTTAGTAATTAGTTAAAAATTTGGCACCGACTATTCCTGCAGCCACTAGAATTCCATTATGTGACTATTCCTATAGCTAAAGCAAACTAGGTAGTTTCTTGTTTGTTTGCTCAAATTTTTATTTCTATCATGCATTTCAACTTAGTATAGTTGTTGGTTGATGCTCAACACTTATGTTATTTCTTTCCAAGCAATTTACTTTTAGCATTGTGTCTTTCTTAGCTATAGGATGAATATGGTTGCTTTGGATCCATAGTCCACATACTGTGCTGACACATTTCAAGTTCACGTCCCTGGGTTGACAAATTAAACGCACCTTCATGATGATTGAAATAGCTATTCAAATTAGATGTTCAATCTTTGAATCATAGATGTAATCGCTTAGTTGTTAGATCATTGTAGGAGGCCAACACCCTTTAAGTTTTTCTCTTTTTCTTTTTTCTTATCTTTCTCTCATCTTTGCTTGATTTGTCCCTTTCATGTGTGACAATGCCACTTCTATGACATTTTTATTTTTAGAAAATGCATTTTTGGCCACTGAATCTTTTCTCAAGAATCTTCACAAAAATGTTTCAAAGAATCTCATTCTCGACTTGAAACCCTCATGGAATAATTTTCCTTCATCATGGATTCATAAAGAAATAACTTGAGAACCTTCCATTGAGGTGAGAGTAACTTTGAACTTCCCCTCGCATGGGGGCATCTTCTTACGTTAGAATTACTTGATGAAATGAACATCTTTCAAAAGGATTTGTTGATGATGAATCAATTTGAGAAAGAAACATCTCCTTTGTACTTTCGAACAACATGTCCCTTGAGTGGACCCCTTCTTTACATTGGGTTTCCATGGGACCTCTTTGATATTTTTCCAACTTGTTGGCAGTCTGTGTGACTGTCTGCTTACTTTCCTATGTGGCCTCTTTCTGACATGTTCTATCTATAGGTAAACGTGTTGCTTTATGGGTGGGGCTATGATGTTTCTTTCTGTCTCTTAGAGTCCCCATTCTTTGGGTTTCCTTTATGTGATAGATCTTAAAGGACACCTACCCTACAGATCTACACATTTGTAGGGTGCTTCTTATCTTCCTCCATGCGAGAGATCTTGGGAGTGGCTCCCCTATAGGTTTGCAAGTTTGTAGGGTGCTTTCTTTGGGTTTCCTTTATGTGAGAGATCTTGGGGGATACCTCCTTGCAAGTCTAAGGGTTTGCAAGGCACTTTCTTAGGTTTCCATCATGTGACAAATCTTAAAGGACACCTTCCCTATAGGTTTGCATCTTTGTAGGGTGCTTTCTCAGTGTCCTCCATGCAAGAGATCTTGGGGGATGCTTCCTTGTAGGTTTGTAGGTCTGTAAGGCATTTTTTTGGGTTTCCTTCATGTGAGAGATCTTGGAGGATACCTTCCTTGCAGGTTTGTGGGCCTATGAGGCACTCTCTTCTCAAGGATTCCTTTGTGTGAGATATCTTGGGGGTTGCCTCCTTGTAGGTCCATGGGTCTATAAGATGCTTCCATTCTTCAACTTCATAATTATGTGGGGCTATGGAGTCCTTTTCTTGTCTTAAACTCTCAAGTTCACTAGATCATGGTTTTCTTCCTCAATGGTTCAGGTATACATTTTCAACTCTACTAATTTTCTGATCTAGTTTACCAAATCCCCCTTTTACACTTCTTTGCCTTAGAAAATCAAATCCAAAGGGAAAAATCCATATCAGTCTATTGCCTTCATTCCAATTGGCATCTCTTTTATGCATCGGTAGAAGAATAACTATTGGGGACACCCAACGACACACAGAAATTCACACAACGTGCTTGCGTCCCTGATAGATTCATGTTTCTGAAGCTATAATAGGTGTTACACTTCCCCTTAGGGTCGGTTTGTAATGCCATTGTTCGACCAACTAACTCGAATATGGTCATTTTTCTCATCCCACCTTCAAAAACACTCTTCCTTCATGCTTTTCATCTCTTAAAATCTTCACAAGTCTTAGCAATCTTCTTCATATTCTCTTGCAATCTCTACACATTCTAGAAATCACTTCTTGCATTGTTAGCCTTCATTTTCACTCACAAGCAATACTTTGGCACTCCATCAAATCCATAAAGAAAGTGTGGAACAACACCATTGCAGCAAGGGCTTGAGTCCTCTCTTTTTCTCCTCTATTAGCTAGTGAGCTCTTGGTGGAGGTGGTAAGATTTTTCACTCCTCTCCTTTACGATTTGGTTGAGTAGCACATTATTGTTTTGTAGTGTTTATTGTGTTCTTTACTTTCATTCTTCCTTTATCATACTTTTCTCTACTATTGCTATCTTGGCTGTCTGTGGAGGTCGAAACACCAAAATGGGGGTCTAATTGAGGCAGGCCCTTACATAGCCCCCCAAAGATTTTCCTCTTTCTTATGTGTAAGTAGACATTCATTTAGAGCTAGCTACCGAACAAGCTCTTTTGTGAGATTATCTTTGTCACCTTAACTTTAATATATCTACTTTATAGTTTTATTTAGTTCCCTTAAAAATCACTAGCTAGGTTGTTAGCTCATTTTCTTGCAATTCCCACTGTACTTTTGATCCTCTGATCATAAAAATGCAAACACGCCTAAGAGACACCAGCGTGCCACAATGTCATCTTGGAACTATACTTTCATCCTTTGGTAGAGAGCTACCTAAGGCACAGTGTTGAACTTGAAAACTAGCTCACCTAGCTCCAAAACTGATTTCGGCTCTGTAGAGTGATTGAAGGGCCTTATAGTCCTCATCATTCTCATCCCTCATTTTGAACCACCCCTTTAGAGCGAGGTAAGTTAGGAAAACCTTCCACTCTTGGTTGTCCATGACCTGGGGCCTTAAATGTGGTTGGTCCCTCTCTCTTACACCAGTACACCTAGTTACCTGCCTCCATACCAAGTAGAAGAAGACTTATAGGTTCCATATCATTTGTAATAAGAAAAAGGTAAGAATTGTCAGCCCACAATCTAGAGCCTTATCTACTCAACTAGGAGGCTAAAAAATTAGAATACCCATATACCCTATCCATAGTAATCTATTTACAATGGCTCATGTAGTCTAAGCCCCCGCTCCTAGAAATTTTAAAACCTGGGATAGTAGTAGCATGCTACAACCACCTACACCACTAGATGTATGGATCACCATACCCGCCAATGATCTCAAGGAAATCCAATAGTTTTCCAAGGAGGATTTTAAGATCCTTTCTAAACATCTCCATGATATAATAGATTTATGTAGAGTACATAACATCACAGAGGAGAATGTTTCTCTTAGGTTACTACCTACATCTTTCAAAGGAAAAATCATAGGATTGGTATAGGACTATGGCTTCTAGTTATATCCACTCTTGGGATCAACTCAAAGAGAAGTTTTTTGAATTCTTCTCGGAAAAGGGAGATCACTCCTCTTTGTTGTAGCAATCAATCACCATCAAAAGGGCCCTGGAAGAGGCCATAGGTGACTTTAACACTAGGTTTCACAAAACTTGGCAAAGTATTCTTGTGACTGCCAAGCCTCAAACTGCTATGATATTCATGTTTTATCTAAAGGATTTCAATTCATATATCATAGTCATGATGTGGATAATCAGAGGAGATACTCTACCTGATGCATATGATTTGGTTGTGTGCACAAAAAATAGTCTAATCAATGGAAATCTCTGATGGCCCCTAAGAAGAAACAACTCTGAGTGCCTCTGCTCAGTGAGTGACCATGTTGGTTGTACCACAATCCACATACATATACCCTAGTTTGCAACCAATCACATCAAACTCCTCTTCATTAGAGGTGGATGTCAATGATATGAAGAACATCATGTAGTCCTTTGAGAAAGAGCTAGTCATCATTCGATGATAGCAAGTAGCACTTCTGAAGCCTTCCACATAGAACTATCAAGGGGGTGCTGTCATAATAGTGGTTTACAGTTCCTGAGAGGAACGAATTTTAGCTGAAATCACATATTTTTAGAAAATATAATGATTTAAGCCTTAAAAAGTTCCATTTTAATGATTCCAATTGAAGAGGGTTTGATCAAATCACCTTAGATCAAACCCCCTTGGATAGAACCTCTCTAGTTTTAAACCATACCTATAAATGTGTCTCCTTTACACCTATCAAAATGCTGATAAAAAATCACTTTTGATTTAGATTTTGGGGGATCAAATGAATTCATTTAAAATTTATTTCAAATGATTATGGTATTCCTCAGAACAAGCTATCCAATGAATATAATTTTAATATGTTTTGGTTTTGTTATGTATTTGTTTTTTAAGTTTTATAAACATAGGTTTTTCATCGAAAATGAATTTCTTTGTTCTTCACATGTGGAAAAATAGAAGATTATCAAAAAAAAATTGAAAATATGAGTGCACCAGATATTGAAGTCCTGGATCAACAAAAAAATTAAATTAAATTTTGACATATACAAAAAGTTATGCGTTATAATATTTGGAATTGTAATTCGTTTGACTTTGAAACTTGATTAAGAAAAAATATTCAATAAAAACTATCTAACCAAGTGGAAGCACTAGATATCAGAGTTACAAATCTAAATTTGAAAGAATTAGAATTTTATCCTTCATGGAAAAAAAGTTATGTGTTATACGGTGTGCGTCACTTTTTAAAAATGTTGTTTTCTGAAAAAAATCAATTTTCATGGGAGATGGAAAAAGAAGTGCAATTTCACTCCAAAAATTTTGAAAAAAATATTTTTAGAATCTACAAACAAAATTTGATAAGACTCTAGTTTGCAACATCTTCAAATTCCTCACGGTTTAGCTGCTATAGGTGCCTAAATGTGAAGATTTAGTTAAAAATAATAATTTCAGTGTCCAGTTTGGCCAAAAATTGTAAACCACTATTATGGGATCACCCAAGGAGGAAGGATATATTATCAACAAAATTCATATCAAGGAGCTCCATAAGGAGGAAGTTAGCAACCAATGCCTATAAACAAAATAGTCCCAATTACCATGTTGCTTCAGACCATCAAGAACAGTCAAAGAAAATATTTAGTCCTAGGCCAGAATAACCTAGCCGAGGATGAGAATGAGTGGTGTTTCTTATGTAATGATAGCCACATGCCCTAAATTTTTTTGAGGGGGAAATATTTAGCAAAAGATAGCATAGAAAAGAATCTACGGCATGTTCTCAAACATAGAAGAATATTAGTTTCCTAAAATGGAGAATGCCCGCTTTAGAGTTGAGAAGGTAAGAGAACATATTAACAAGATGAATATGTAGTATAAGGCTAGAAGGCATATCAAAAGAGGAGGTATAAGGAGTTTCAAATTGTTGATGAAGTGATGGTCCACTTGAGGAAAGAAAGGTTTCCAGTGAGAACCTATAACAAACTGAAGATGAAGAAGTTTGGTCCCTGTAAAATTGTTAAGAGGCATGAATCAGGGAATGCATATGTGGTAGAGTTTCTAGATGGAGTCAATATTTCCCCTATGTTTAATATTTCAGATTTGATAGAGTATTATGAAGGTGGCGCAGAGGAAGTACCAATAATAGAACAGTGTGGCATTCCAGTACCTACTTCAGAGAAGGAGCAGATTGAAGAAATCCTGGATAGCCGCGTGGGAAGGAGTACTAGAAACAGAAAATATGAAGAATATTTGGTGAAGTGGAGAGGAAGGCCTGTGAAAGATTCATCCTAGTTGTCTAGGGCTGAGGTTCACTATTTGGGTTTTCCTCAACCATCTGAGACGTGACTGGGTCACTTCTCAAATTACCCTGGGTGTTTGATGCAGGAGCATCCAGTGGCGTGAGGGCAATCTTGCATCACCCAAAAATATGCTTTCCATTTATGTTCCCATTTTTTTCTTTTTGTAGATTTTTTTCTATTTCTGGATACCCTTTTCATCGAATAAGAGTTTCCATCTTTTAGAACTGCTTTTCTTCATTTTTTGCTCAACTGCTATTTTTAGCAGGTGTGAATTTGAAGGCGTGGGAAGACATAAATTTATGGGAAGGTCCAAGATGGAAAAATAAACACTTTGGAGAAAGAATCAAGTAAAGATCATTCACGGTTTGAAAGTTATTCAAGTTCTAGTTTCTACTTTTTGCCCTGAAAAACCTTCTGAGTTCAGTTTGGGGCACTAAACAGTTCTAAATGGAATCGAAAGTTTGCAAAAATCCCCAAGTAGTTAGCTATAGGCCTACTTTGTGGAAATTCTCTTTTTGAGAGCTTTCCAAAAATGTATTATCATTGAAGATCCGACAGTCGAATTAAAAGTTATGGCTTCTTGAAGTTGGTGCATATTTTAGAAATGTGCTAATTTCAAATGTGAATTTAAATTTGAATTTCAAATTGTAATTTTGGCGGCAAACCGCCAAAACTCATAACTCGAATTTTTTTTGGCTCCAAATTGAAAAGGGGCTATTTATGGGCTAGTTTTTGATTTTTGGATAGTTTTTTGGCGAAATAGTTCGCATGCTGCGAAAAGGGGATTTTCTGTAATTCTGTAATTTTTCCTGAAACTTCTATAGCTTGCATGTATCACAAAGCTTAAGGATTTGAGATCCTCTACATGTAAGAGTTCCATATTTTTGAATAAAATATTATTCTCTATTTTCTGAGTGTTATTCTGTGTCTCGAGTTTTCTCCCTCATCAGGTGGTATTAGAGCAGGTTTTCTTGAGCATGTGAACAGATCACCGATCATGAGGCAGTTTGCACCAGGACCGTGGTTGTGGGTTCAATATCTTCAAGATGCCTCCAAGAGTGATTCCTGGTAGGCGTGGTGGTTCCAGAGGTGGCAGCAATGCTGGTGGAAGAGATCCATTGGCGGCCGAGGGTTTCAGAGCCCTCCAGAGATAAATTGATGCATTACAGGAACAAATGAGAAGAGGGTTAAACCCAGGAAGGAGAGGAGAAAATGAGAATGAAGAAGAGGTGGAAGATTCAGACATAGAAGAGGAAGAAGAAGCAATTGATCAAGATTAGATGCGGGTGATCAAGGCCATTTCAAAGATCGGAAAAAGACCTAGAATAGAAGTCCCCAGTTATTCCGGAAGTCTGAACCTGGAAGAGTTGATCGACTGGATCAATGAGCTAGAAGAGTATTTTGAGTATGAAGAAGTAGAGGACCTAGATTGGGTTAAGTTTGCAAAAATGAAGTTGAAGGGCCATGCCAATATTTGGTGGAAAGAGGTCTAGTTGGAGAGAAATTGAAGAGGAAAAGGAAAGATCAGCAGTTGGGATTGCATGGTGGAGAAACTGAAGAAACAGTTCATACCAGTATACTATGAGTTAGATTTGTTAAAGAAATTGCAAGGGTTGAAGCAATGAAGTAGATTTGTGAAAGAATACACATAATATTTTCATAAGATGATCATCAGAACAAGCCATGCAAAGGCCAACAAGGAGAAGGTAGCCTGTTATCTTAATGGGTTACAACCAAGCATTTAAGAGGAGGTAAGCCTAGTCAGAGTAACCACCATTGAAGATGCATACCAATTTTCTCTGAAGGTTGAGGAGAAGCTAGATAAAAGATTTGATAGCAAGCAAAAAGGCCAAGGAGGTCAAAGCGGAAGGGGTAGTGGAAGACCTTTTGGAAGCTGAAATGAGGATGAAAGGAAAAATGAAGATGTGGGTACTTGTCGAAGCCAAAGGAATGATAACTTCTACTACCCTCATGATCAAAATAGTGGTGATCAAAGAGGTAGAGGATGAGGAAGATCTGGGCCAGGACCCGGAAGAGGTGGTTTTAGAGGAACTTGTTTCCATTGTGGTGAAGAAGGGCATCAAGCCTATGAATATCCACAACACCAAGGAAGGATAGACAAAAGGCCAAAAGGTCATGGAAGGGTTGCACATGTAGATGAGAAGGCTCAATCTGAGCATTTAGATGATGTTGAAAGGGGAGAAGCCCTAGTGGTTAAAAGAACCCTAGTGACTGAAGAGAAGGAGCTAGAATAGAGGAAGAATCTATTCCGCACAAGGTACAAGTGTGAAGAAAAATGTTGTGAAGTCATTATTGATAGTGGGAGCACTGATAGTTTGGTGTCAGAAGAGATGGTTACAAAGTTGAAGCTAAAAAGGGAAAGGCATCCACACCCATATCAGATTGCCTAGTTGCAGAAGGACCACAAAGTTCTAGTCAATGAGTAGTGCCTGGTGAAGTTCAAGATCAGAAGATAACATGATGAGGTACTCTGTGATATCATCCCCATGGATGCATGCCACATGTTGTTGGGGAGGCTGTGGAAGTTTGACAAGCGAGCTATACATGGTGGCCATGCAAACACTTATTCCTTGATGAAGGATGGAGTTCGCCAAAAGTTGAAACCCCTGAAGAAGGACAAAGAAAAGGTATACAGTAGTGCTACAATTTTTTTTATTGATGGAAGGAAATTTTTAGAAGGCATGAAGCATGAGCGTATGTGTTATGCATTGATTCCTAGAATGGAAAAGGAAGATACTGAGAAGGTGCTAGTAGAAGTTTCTAGACTATTGGATGAGTTTCAGGAGATTATTTCTGATAACGTGCCTAAGGATTTACCACCAGTGAGGAAGATTAGTCATCAAATTGACTTGATCCCTCGAGCCAGTTTACCAAATAAGGCAGCTCATTGAATGACTCCTGTAGAAAATGAGGAGTTGAACAGACAAGTTCAAGATTTGTTGAGAAAGGGTTTGATTCGAGAGAGTCTGAGCCCATGTGTAGTACTTGCAGTACTAGCACCAAAGAAGGATGGGGAGTGGAGGATGTGTACAGACTCCCGAGCCATAAATAAGATAATGATCAAGTACAGATTTCCCTTGCCAAGGATGGACAACCTGATGGACTATTTGAGTGGAGCACAGTACTTCACGAAGATTGATCTGAAGAGCGGATATCACCAGATCTGAATTCAAGAGGGTGATGAATGGAATATTTCCTTCAAGACCAAGGAGGGCCTATACGAGTGGTTAGTCATGCCTTTTGGGCTAACCAATGCACCAAGCACATTCATGCGGCTCATGAACGAGGTACTGAAAGAGTTTGTGGGAAATTTTGTCATTATGTACTTAGATCATATTTTAATATTCAGTAAGTCTCTAGGTGGGAATTTGATGCATATTCGTAGGGTATTTGAAAAGTTGAGAGAAGATAAATTGTTGATTAACTTGAAGAAGTGTAGTTTTGTGAAGGAGTTAGTGTACTTGGGGTTTGTTGTCTCGATAGAAGGTCTCAAGATGGACCCAGAGAAGGTGAAGGCTATTCTAGAATGGCCTACCCCAAGAACTGATACTAAGGTGAGATCTTTCCATGGTTTGGCCAGTTTTTATAGAAAGTTCATTAGAAACTTTAGTAGTATTTGTGCACCCCTGACTAAAACAATGAGAGGGGATATAAAAGAGTTCAAGTGGAGCACTGGAGCAGCGAAGAATTTTGATATGTTGAAGTAGAAGGTGATAGAGCAACCAGTTTTAGCCCTCCCAAATTTCAATAAGGTGTTTCAAGTGGATTGCGATGCCAGTGGTTGTGCCATTGGAGCAGTGATGAGCCAAGAAGGTAAGCCCATTACCTATTTCAGTGAAAAGTTAAATGATGCAAAGAGAAAGTACTCTATATATGATCAAGAATTTTATGCAATAGTTCAAACATTAAAGAAATGGAGACATTACTTGTTACCGAAGGAATTTGTTTTGTTTACTGATCATCAAGCATTATAGTACCTGAGTAGTCATGGAAAATTAAATCAGAGGCATATGAAATGGGTAGAATTTTTGCAGAGTTATACTTTTGTTTTAAAGCATATAGGAGTGGAAAGTCGAACAAGGTTGCAGATGCCTTAAGTAGGAGGAAAACATTATTGACAGAGATGCAGATTGAAGTGGTTGGGTTCAATGAACTCAAGACATTGTATCATGAAGATTTTGATTTCGTAGAGGCTTGGAAAGCTTGCAAGGAGCTTATTATAATTGACAGGACAAAGTGGCTGGATTTCATAATCCAGGATGGCATGTTGTCTAAGGGAAGCCAATTCTGTATTTCAAAGAGTTCCATGAGGGAGAACCTGATAAAGGAGAAGCACAGTGGAGGAATGGCAGGATATTTTGGTTGGGATAAGACCATTGCCATTATCAGTGAGCATTATTATTGGCCTCAGTTATCACAGGATGTGAAGAAGTTTGTGTAGAGTTGCGAGGTATGTCAGATGGCTAAAGGAGTGAGCCAAAATACTAGGTTGTATCAGCCCTTACCTGTACTAGAGAGGCCATGGGAGGATATAAGTATGGACTTTGTTCTTGGTTTGCCAAGGAAACAGAGAGGGAATGACTCAGTAGTTGTGGTAGTTGATAGGTTTTCAAAGATGGCACATTTCATTCCATGCCAGCAGACCCATGATGCAGTCCACATTGCTGACTTATTCTTCAGAGAAGTGGTGAGACTACATGGTCTACTAAACAATATAGAATTAGATCGTGATACCAAGTTTGTGGGATAATTTTGGAGGACTTTGTGGAAAAAGTTGAAGACAGAGTTGAAGTTCAGTTCTGCACACTATCCACAAACTGATGGGCAAACTGAAGTTGTGAATAGAAGTCTGGGTAACCTACCAAGATGCTTGGTAGGAGATAAACCCAAGGGATGGGACTTGATCTTTCCCCAGGCAGAATTTTCGTACAACAATTCTATCAATAGAAGCACTTAGAGATCACCATTCCAGATTGTGTATGGAGGCAGTCCCAAGACCACTCTAGAATTGAGGAAGATGGACCAAGAGAAGAAGACTAGTGTTGAAGCCAAAGACTTTGCAGAGCACATCAAGAATATACATGAGAAGGTAAGAGAACATATTAATAAGATGAATATGCAGTATAAAGCTAAGGCAGATCAAAAGAGGAGGCATAAGGAGTTTCAAATTGGTGATGAAGTGGTGGTCCACTTGAGGAAAGAAAGGTTTCTAGTGGGAACCTATAACAAATTGAAGATGAAGAAGTTTGGTCCTTGTAAAATTGTGAACAGGCATGAATCAGGGAATGCATATGAGGTAGAGTTGCCAGATGGAGTCAATATTTCCCCTGTGTTTAATATTTTAGATTTGACAAAGTATCATGAAGGTGGCACAGAGGAAGTACCAATAATAGAACAGTGTGGCATTCCAGCACCTACTTCAGAGAAGGAGTAGATTGAAGAAATCATGGATAGTCGTGAGGGAAGGAGTACCAGAAACAGGCAATATGAAGAATATTTGGTGAAGTGGAGAGGAAGGCCTGTGGAAGATTCATCCTAGTTGTCTAAGGCCAAGGTTGACCGTTTGGGTTTTCCTCAACCATTTGAGACATGATAGGGTCACTTCTTAAATTACCCTGGGTGTCTGATGCAGGAGCATCCAGTGGTGTGAGGGCAATCTTGCATCACCCAAAAATATGCTTTCCATTTATGTTCCTGTTGTTTGCTTTTTGTAGATTTTTTTTCATTTTTGGATACCCTTTTCGTCGAATAAGAGTTTCCAACTTTTAGAACTGCTTTTCTGCTTTTTCTGCTCAACTGCTATTTTTAGCAGGTGTGAATTTGAAGGCGTGGGAAGACAAAAATTTATGGGAAGGTCCAGGATGGAAAAATAAACACTTTGGAAGAAGAATCAAGTCAAGATCATTCACAGTTTGAAAGTTATTTAAGTTCCAGTTTCTACTTTTTTCCCTGAAAAACCTTCTGAGTCCAGTTTGAGGCACTAAATGGTTCTGGATGGGCCCGAAAATTTGCAAAAATCCCAAAGCAATCAACCATAGGCCTACTTTTTGGAAATTATCTTTTCGAGAGCTTTCTGAAAAGGTATTATCATTGAAGATCCGATAGTTGGATTAAAAGTTATGGCTTCTGGAAGTTGGTGCATATTTTAGAAATGTACTAATTTCGAATGTGAATTTAAATTTGAATTTCAAATTGTAATTTTGGTGCCAAACTGCCAAAACTCATAACTAGAATGTTTTATTTG
Source organism: Sequoia sempervirens (assembly GCA_007258455.2). Lineage (NCBI taxonomy): Eukaryota > Viridiplantae > Streptophyta > Pinopsida > Cupressales > Cupressaceae > Sequoia > Sequoia sempervirens. The sequence continues at coordinate 67,833 of VDFB02057934.1, forward strand.
GCTCCAAACCGAAAAAGGGCTATTTATGGGCTAGTTTTTGATTTTTGGATAGCTTTTTGGGGAAAGAGTTTGTATGCTGCGAAAAGGGGATTTTATGTAATTCTGTAATTTTTTTTGAAACTTCTGTAGCTTGCATGTATCACAAAGCATGAGGATTTGAGATCCTCTACATGTAAAAATTTCATATTTTTGAACAAAATATTATTCTCTATTTTGTGAGTGTTATTATGTGTCTCGGATTTGCTCCCTCGTCAAGAGTCCAAACACAAGGAATGTTCTTAGAGCAAGAGTTGTATGTCACACTAGACCAAGTGCTATTCTCTTGGATTTAGGAAGAAGATGCAGTATTTGCAAATGGTGCTCTAATAAATAATTCCCCACAATTATAGTCAGACCACAACACAATTTCCAAAAGAAGGCTCAATAGAGAATACATGCAACAAGCTCCACAACGTCCACAACCATGTCAACCATAGTCACAAGTAAAGCAAGTCATGGAAGATTGACCCACTTAGTAGTTGCAAGCTCCACCATTACCAGAATAGGAGGTAGACAAGGAACTCATCCCACCCATGCCAAATCATCCTGTCTCAAACATGAGAGAGATACCACCATTCAGACCCAAGGTCCAATTACTCAAAACAATCAACATGGTTGAACAATTGAAGAAGGCGCCTGCTAATATATCTCTATGTAACATTATATCAATTTAAAAACAAAAGACATTTCTCTAGGAAGCATTAAATAAACAAGAATAAATATCATGGATGTATGTTCTTCTACCATGCAATCAAGTTAGAGACAAAGAGTCTACATCAGACCCCCAATCTACGAGAACCACTGCATACGTGAATGTCACAAACAATGCAAATGTGAAAGAGGTAAGAAAATAAAATCCCACACCTTTCTTTATAACACTTGTTGTGGGAGATAAGATTTCATACAAGAACATTATTTATTCGAGAGCTAGTACTATGGTCATGCCTAAACAAGTGATTGATGCTTGAAACTCAAGTATGAGCCACTTAAGAAAGGGATCATGCAATTAGATGGCAAGAAGGTCCCAATCATTGGTCACATCAACGATTTATCTTTGACCCTCTTCCTATTTTCTATAAGAACATTAGGATTAATGCTCTAGTTAAACTTGATGAGACAAGAAGAGAAGCACAACAAAAAAACATGACAATGCAACTGCAAGTGAAGACCCTATATGATAAGAATTCTTCCTCTAGGAAGTTTGAAGTTGGTGATATAATGTTAATATGGAATGCAAGAGCATAGGAGAAAGAAAAGAATGGTGAATTTGATTTTCTATGGCTAGGACCATATCTAATTAGCAACACACATGGGGAGGATTCATATTACTTATACAATTTGATCAATGAACTTCTTGAATAGTCAGTACATGGAAAATTCTTGAATCTATGCTTCACTTGAGGTATGTTAGTTTCCATTTACAATATATTTCTATGTATAAGTTTGTAAATAGGATTTTATTTTTTCTTTGTCTAGGTGTCCTTTAGTCTTTGGGTTTATCTATGTTTTGTGTGGTCTACTCTACCAAGAAATTCTAGAATTTCACTTTGTTCATGGTGAAAATACATCCCCAACTAGTGCCTCTAATATAACTCTAAATAATTTTAGTGGTTGCATGGTTACTGTTGACACCAAAAATTGATGAGGTAACAGTGCCTTATGGGAAACTCAATTCAATGGGGACCCTTTTGCGCCAAATTGAGTGACCTCCAGATTTTAAAGAAGCCAACTTCTTCTATAATAGGTTTTTGGAAAGGGAAAAAGAAACGGATATAATGAAGCAAAGTCTAATCTAAGGTGATGCGCCAAAATTTGCTAATGGGAATGATAAATCATAGATTTAAGGGCCTAAATGGTGTTGTCACGTTCCAAAACATCAAAGACTTAAAGATATAGCATAAACAATTCATTTATTGACATAAAATAGTATTGCATACATCCTTAGTACTAAGAAGAGTCATTTAGACATGATTTAGATAAGCAAGCTTGTATTCAATATATAGAAGTCTTGTCAAATGAAATGCTTAAGACAATAAAAAGCACAGTTTATAGTTTAATCAATACATGAAAAACAGAAAGGCCAAACAGTTGGCACAGTCTGAAATTTTCTTGCAAATAAAACATATAAAAGAGGCCTGGTGTCTCTTGCCAAAACCAGTATCTTTTTTTTTTAATTTTCTTGGACCTTGCTCTCATTGACAGAGAGAGTATATATAGTCAGAGAGAAAACTCCCACTACTTTGGAGAGTTGTAAGAGAAAAGATCTCACAATCTCCTGCAATGATGCCCGAATCAGAAGATTCCCAATGCCGTTATAATGGAAACGAGTTAGAACACAACATCTGGTCATCCTAGTGTAGGTGAATCCCTCGTAATGATGGCAGTGGTCCCTGCTAGACCTGAGGCTACAAGTGTCATCCACCACTTTAGAAATCATGAACAGTGGCACCCAATAGCATAGTCTCCCTCAGCCAGCCTATTACCTGCTTCAAAGATCAGTGTAAGGCACGTGGCAGCCTGTCGCCTCCTGAATGAAAACTTCTCTTACTACTGCCGAGAGATTGTGAAGAAGCAACACGTGTCTAATGGGTTGAGGTCTTTGTTGCAGTGGAGAGAAAGCCGCATCAATTGGGTGTGAAAGACGCATGGTAGCATTTCACAGCCCGCGGTTGCTCGCCTCCCTCCTGTGTTGAAAAGATACGAACGGTTGCCACCTAGCAAGAAGCGGGGCCCGCCAAAAATAAAAGAAGGCCTGCGAAAGCATTTCGCAGCTCGTAGCTGCTTATTTCATTCTCCCATGAAAAGCTTGCGATACGCCGCCACATAGCAAGATGTGGGTCCCTCCGACAATCTTTAGAAATGACGGCCCCCGCAGAAGGCTTTCGCGACCCGAAGAGACCTCAAAGCAAAAGGAAATAAAATCCTTGACAAGTGAGACACGTGGACGCCCAGTGTAGCTCCTCAGGACCCGAAAGGGAAGCTGCTACCCAAAGTTGTGAAGAAGAGATGCACAAAAGGGAGATATCCAAATTTGATGGAAAGCTGACTAAACTTGGTGACTCACAGGCCGACGCACAAACATTTACAAAAGAAACCCGAAGGGAGCTGTTCGAATATTTATTTTAACAAATTTTGGTGACTATCAGGGGTGTTTCAGATAAGGAACGTAGAACCCAAAAAATCTCTGGTTCAGTAGACCAGAGCTTTATCTGTTAGGCGAATGGAGTCAGAGTTTGGAAAGAGTAGCCTGCAAGGGTGACCATTCACTTTCGGATGGCTTTTCCATGTTGTGCAATTTTTCTTGTGCCCCACAGAGATCAATAGCTTCCTTGTGTGGCAGCACCTCAGGTAGGCCGGTGCCTGCTTGGATATGGAAAAGCAACTGGGAGAGTGGATGAATGATTGCCTCAATGTCAGCTGCCATTGGGGAGTTGTCAAATTCCCTGAATGCCTCCGATTCATTCTCCTTTTTCTCAATAACCTCCATAATCTATGTAGTTGTGGCAATGGAGCTATCCTCGAGGAACGGGGATGGTAGCCCTAGCTTGCCTAACTCAGAGAAACTTCCTTGTATGTCATCAAGCGCCTTGCTTAGAAAAGTTGCCGCTGCCTTAGTGCATTGGAAAGTGGAGTGACAATGAATGAATTTATTGGCAATTTGAGTAGCAATGTCCCGATCTTCGATACCTGCCCTAGCAAGGATTTCATCTGAGACGGAGTATAGCTTGTTGAGCAAGTCCCTTGCCTCAGGAACCTTCTCCAGGATGAAACGAGGGAACTGCTCAATTGTGTCCTAGGCCTATTGATTGAGCCTTGATGCCTTGTCGATAAATTGAAGGGTAGGCTGCAGTGTTAGGCAGAAGGTCTTGACTTTCTCCTAGTGAGAAATGTATAATTGCTTAACTAGCGGAATGACATCAGGTTAGGCAGGGGCAGGTAACAGGGAGGCTTTAAGCGAAGAAATCTCCGCGTCTCTTGATATAAGGGCCTCAACTAATTCTGCCTTCTTTTTCTCAGACACCAATTGCACTACATAGCTGCTCATTTCTTTATTCCAATTTTGTTTAGCTCAGGAGTGGTTAGCCAATTGCTCCTCCGGAGAAGCCTTTGTCTCTCGAAGCTCCTCTTCCATCTTAGCCTTCAGGCTTTTAAATTCAGCGTCTTTCTCTTGTACCTTTTGCTGATACTGCTCTTGTAGGCGCTTCAACTCCTCACCTTTTTGTGCCATCCCCTTACTATACTCAAGGCGGATGCATTCAAGCTCCTCCTCTTTTGACCGTAGGCTCTGTTGCGCTGCTTGGTTCTGGCTCTGCAACTCTTTTACTAAGCCTAAGTTAGCAACTTGGGTTTTCATAATTTTTCCCTGAAGCCTGTTCCTCTTATTCTCCACTGTCAGCACCCTTTCAGTCATTCAGTCGATATCTGCCTCCAAGGATTTCTCCTTTGTCTCTAGAAAACTCACCCTTTCCTTGGCTACCCTGAACTATTCATCCTTCTTCTTTGACTGACGACTAGTTTTGAGGAAGTTAGAAGTGACCACCCGTTGCGTTTCCTCCATGATTTCAACCTTATCTTGTGGCTGAGCTACTTTCATGTCAAGTCCGATAGCATAAATCTCATAATCTTCAGGTTGCATTTCTCCCTGAAGCTTGCTTATCCTTGGGTACATGGTTGCGAATTTTAATTCTTGTCAGGCCTCATCATACGAAACTTGTACTCTCAGCTCAGCGGGAGCATTGTCATCCTTTGCCTTGCATCGCCTCATTCTATTTGTGTGCACCTCCTTTCCACAATCTATCTATGTTATGAATTTGGCTGGTGATGAAACTAGCCCACCTACGCAAGGAACACCAGAAGGTAGGGCATAGGGATAGATAATTTCCATAGGCGTACGCATTTGCTTCTTATGGAGAGTGACAGTTTGTGGAGAAAAGTGTGGCACATTCCAAAGCTTGGCCTAACAACTATCAGCAAGGCTAGGCATTTGTAGTAGCTGAATCAAAGATTCAGTCATAAGGCTCATTGGCCCAAGAAGGGGAACTGTTGACTGGATGTCAGCTTGTTGCAATGGAAGAGGATCAATAAGCATAGCGAAAAAAGAATGGGGGCCGACTATGGGAATTATTTCTGAAAGCAAGGTGAGGAAAGTTTGAGCAGCAGCGGTAGGCATAAGCATACTCAGAGAAGTAATTATAAACGGTTGGGCCTATGAAAACTGGGCAAATCCGACCGAATGAGCTGGACTAGAAGGAGAGGGTGGAGGGCTCGAACCTATGGCAGGAGTTGCTAATGGAGCAGGGGTAGATATGAAGGAATGAGATGCAAGAGAGGAAGGAGCAAAATGTACCTGTTGACTGGTCAGCGGTGGCTCCAATATCATTTGTGACTTGCCCACAAACTCTGGAATTTGGCTAGCAGTGGGCACTTCTCCTTCGATGGGTTCTTGCAAAACCCCTTTGATAACACTTTCCGTGTGCTTCCTTTTGGCAGGTGGACACTCACTAACCTCGGTAGTCGGATCCTTCTGCTAAGGAGTTAGCCTGGCTGGTTTAGTGGCCCAAGTGCGTGTATGCGAGCCTCTTGATATATTAAAGTGTACGTTAGTAGCCACATAGGCAGCATGCTCGGAGACGTTGCCCCCTTGCGCTGAAGAGGATGATACCGCTGCTTCTTCTTCATGCTCTTCGGATCCCTCTCCCTCTTCGCTCCTGTCAACACTAGAGATCGGGCTAGGGTGGCCTTCATTCCACCATCTGTCAAATTTCTGGTCATCTTTTAGCTGATTATAAGGAGCATTCAACTATGCTATTTCCTGGTGATACCTCCAAAAAGCTTTTATTTTTTCATCACTCCATTCCTCACCCCTCTTCAGCTTGTTATACATGTTGCACTCTATTTGAAGATTGTTCCTAGCTATGGCCACAAGAAAGTAGAACTCGTGCCATAGGCCCCTAGTGTCTGGCGTAGGGATTTGCGCTAATTCCACAAAATCTTCCTCTCTATGTGTCTGCGGATTAAGCCATTTTTCCCAGTATGGTCGAGAAACATGGGTAACCTTCATATGTGGCTCTGGTAAGTTATTGAAAGGGTTGTACTCTCACTTGTGATTTATCAGTACCAACCCTAAATGTTCTAGCTTCTCTTATAACAAATTGTGTGATTGCTTTTTAACCAGTGTTACCGACTTGAAACTCTTCAGACAAGTGAAGAATCCCTTCTTCTTGACACTTTCACTGCTACAGAAGGTGAAATCAATGACACACACCTATTGAAAAATTTCCAGCACAAGCACTCTATTGGTGATGCAAGCCAGGAGTAGGAAAGGTTTGCCAGTAAAGCCCCGCATTCGAAAGATTGTAAAATCCCTGCCTAAGAACCAGTCACAAGCAGGGGTATAGCTCTGCATAAATCCAGTCTACTCCTTTGTGAGTCAGATGATATCACCTTTTTTGATTAAATCATTTAAGACCAGAGCTATGAAGTTGTCTGTGAATGCATAATAGTCATATGTTGCGAAAATGAAAGGTGTCCATGTAGACACCAGCTTTCTTTTATTTTGCTCATAAAAAATTGATAGCAAAACAAAACGGGCGAAGTAATCCAGATTCTGATGCAAGAACATGTGGACCAGGTAGGAAATAAATCTAAACTTCTTTTCCACCTGATAATTCTCCATTTGATGTATCATTTCTTCAGCCATGAACTCAGCAAAATTATACCAGAAGAGTTCATACTGCTTGCAAAACTGTATTGTAGGGCCCAGCTGAAAAGCCTCGATCTTCTCATCAGAGTCTAAGCCCCAAACAAATGCCAGCATGGACATGGCGTCTTAAAGATCATCATGGAATGAACCACGCAATAATGGGATACTTGGTGCTTTATCGGACGTGATACCTTTCTTATTAGTTTCTTCTAACAATAAATCTAAGCTGGTTTTCATTTTCTTCCATATTTTCTCCCCCTTGCTTGGGTGAAAAGGCTCGATAGTCTCCTTCCTTCTGATTGGATCCAGGATACATAACATGTTCCAAATGGCTTATGGGCTAATATGAACCCTTAAATTGTGACCTTCAATGTAGTGGGTATCTAGATTATAGTGCTGAAAAGCTGCGTCGACCACCTCCAGGCAATAGTGCACCAATGGGACCATGTATTGTGGGAGACCACTATACCAAACTCTACTTGCCGTGGATTGGTTTGCCTTTGTTGCTGATAACATTGCACAAGCCGCCTCTCTAAGGGATTTAGGGTTCTTCGCAAGCTTTGGGTCATAGATATTGTTCCGTTCCTCTTTAACCTTTTTCTGGTTACTCCATTCCTTGGGTCTGTCCAGCTCTTCTATGTGGGCTCTTCTCATCTTTACGGGTATACCAGGCGTGGCATATGCTACATCCTCGTATATGTATACCTCAACCGAAGAACGAATAGCCGTGAACAGTTCCTGGCTAATCTCCTTACATTGGTTGAGCTGAAGATTCCAACATTTTTCTTTTTCTGTAGAATTTGTAAGCTTCTAGCCTATGAATATGCTTGCTCTAGATAGACTGACAGAAAACAACTCTGCACTTCCCTTGCGTTTGTAAAAATACTTTAAAATATTAATTCTTTTCATGTAATAATAGCAACTTTTCTCAAGGTGGTAGGCGAAAGCAAGCCTTTTGCATTTAATTTGGCATGTACCATTAATCCTACAACTCATGCAAGATGAACTGATTGCTATTTTGAGGCGGCCAGATTTCATTATTACATTTACGAGATCGTGTGATACGCCTTGATCTCCTTGGAAATTGAGATTGCAACTAGCCTTCCAACCCTACATTAGCATGCGCTGGCAATTAATATCCTGGCCGGAATGATTACACCAATAAACGATCACCGCCTGAAAAGATATGAGTATCACCTTGGGCTCTGGGATGTGCTTGAGAGATGACACAATAGCCTATGGCCATACGTCCCTTCACCAACAAGCGCCACCTTTTTTAAAGCTAATTAATCAACTTTATTTAATTAAACACGCCTTGAGCCGTGCTATCATGGATGTACCAGCCCAAAAATGTGAACAAACGAAGACTCGATTTTTGAGATAGCAGCTAGCATAATATCACATTTTTTGAGGTGGATTGGCATGTGTCTTGTCAATTTTTCTATAAATAGGCCAATCGATAGTGAGAAAAACAAACTTAGCATTTGAGAAGTGATAGGTCAGTAGCAGAGCATTAAACAAGTCTTTTCATAGGTTAGGTGGTGCACAATTTTGGCATTAACTTAGGAGTCTAGGGACAGTGTTAGGAAAAATGGATACCCTAATTCGCCTAACCTCGTTTAAATCACAGACGACATTTCTAGGTGAGATTTTCACTAGGAGGCTGAAAAGGATGACGAAGAACAAGCATTCGCTAGTTCTGGTAGCCATTAAGTGGGTCTTAGGCAAGGATTGTGTAGAATATGAGGATAAGTATAGGGTGAATATTGACATATACTCACACTTTGTAGTGTCCATACTGGACATTTGCATTCCCCGGCCACTTATCCTGAAGCTGGTTAAAGAAATCTTTCAGAAGAAATACTTGAATGGGCTTGGTGAGGTTGTTGTGCATGCTGCATATGGGATAGGCTTGCCAACAGCCAGCGACCTACATCACTTTATCGAAGAAGAAGTTGTCGTCATTTGGCTACCATTTCTCAATAGATTCCACTTGCAGACCCGTGACCAACACCAGTAGAGGGTTACTCAGGCCCTTCACTTCCTGTTTTGAAGCTACAACATGATACCTTTCTATGACGTAGACTGGTACATTGACTTCAAGAACCTAGTGTATCCACCGCCAATGATGGTTGCGTCGAATGATGCTGCCAGTGCCACTGAGGAGCCTGTGGACAAGGAAGAAGTGGACGCTGTAGTGAATGCATTGATTACTACCAGTCATTCCTTTGGATAGATAACCCCTTTGCTTGCTTGCTCAAAATGTAACTCTCCTACTTTAGATAAGCTTGATAAAAGGCTATTCTATATAATATATCTTGGTACTTGTATATTTTGGAAATTGGCCTCCCAGCCATTTTGTAACTAAAGAACATATATATAAATATATACTTCTCATTTTTAAGGAAAATCCATGGACTTTTTGCTTCTATGTTTAAAATTTTTTGGGTTTGCAAGTCTTGTATGCTATTTCTCCACATATGAGTGTATTTGTGTAATATCAACTCCGATGTTTTACTCACCCATGATAATGAAAAAATGTGTAGAAAGACAACTGATTTTATAAAAAGAACAGGCCAAAAATAGGAAAGGAAAAAAAAATGCTGTTTACATCTGTACAAGGTAGAGCTTAATGCCTAATGGAACAACTTAAGATGAATCCCATTGACCAAGATTCCTAACGGCTCTTGTTCCATATTTTCCAGCTTAAAAGCGTTGTTTTGTCTGCACCGAATGATCTTGAAGGGTCCCTCCCATAGGCTATCAAATTTACCGTGCTGACCTAGCTTTGTAGCCCTGCTGTCATATTTTAGCACTAAGTCTCCGCTTTTCATACCTTGGTCGGAAGCCTTCTTGTCAAACCATCGTTTGACCACTTGTTGATGATTTGTCATTGCTATTAGGGAATTCTCCCTTTTTTCTTATACTTCCAATAGTTCGGCGAGCCGAACCTCCATAGCTTCATTTTGTTCTATCTCAAGGGATTTCAACAACTGTATTACTGGGATCTCCATAGAGATAGGCAACAGTGCCTCCTTCCCATACATCAACTCATAAGGCGAAGTCTTAAGGAATTGCTTAGGGGTTATGTGGTTTGCCCAAAGCACTTTTCAGAGATTTTTATGTCATTCCCTTTGGTGTTCTGAGCCAACCTTTTTAAGGAGTTGGACTAAGCTTTTGTTTTTGACTTGGCTAGGCCATTTCCCTATGCATAATAATTTGATGAGGCCTTAAGGAATATACCATTTTTTAATGCAAGGTGACATACTTTTGTACCTAGAAATGCTCTGGCATTGTCTAAAATAATTATCTTCGAAGGGTCGAACCTTGTCACCAGTGCTTCGAGGAAGTCTACAATCTCTGCTTTTGTTGCCCCCTTAAGGGGAACAGCTTCCTCCCACCTTGTGAAGTAATCTGTAGCCGTTAGAATCCATTTATGTCCGGCACTAGAAACCAGGTTGATCATTCTGATGAAGTCCAGGCCCCATTGTGCAAATGGTTCATCCGCCATGATAGGTTTGAGGGGCATCGCTGAATTCTTCCTTCTATCAGAGAAGAACTCACATTTCTTACAAGCCTTTACCAGAGAGTAGGAATCACTGAAAAGTGTAGGCCAGTAATATCCAACTCATAGGACTTTGATGGTGGTAGTTTTGGCAGAGAAATGTCCACCTTCATTGCTATTCTGAAATGCGTCGAGGATCCTCTGCGCCTCCCCTGAAGTAACGAATTGCAGGAGCACACCATTGAAATTTCTTTTGAAAAGGACTCCTATCAGCATATATCCACAATTCTGAAGCCGGTAATACCTTCTTTTTTGGGATGAGAGGCCTGGCAGATACCTTCCAGTTTGCATGAAGTTCATTCTATCAGTCAGCCAATCGTCTTTCGATCCTGATCCATTTATCAGGATGAGCTCTAGCTGTTCCTCCTTGGCAGGTACCTCCTTGTTTTGTGCCATATACTCACACAATCCTCTACCTTTAACAGTCTTAGTAGGCCTGACCTTGATGTCATACTCCAAGATCTTGGTAATCCAATTGGCCCTTTTTTTCTATGATCTCTCCTTCCATGATGTATTCTCGCACACTAGAATGGGCGACATATACCAGAACCTTGTTGCGGGAAATTAGATGGAGAAATTTTTTAAGTCCCTTTACTATTGCAAAAGCCTATCTTTTGATGAAGTTATAATTTGCCTCATATTCCTTTAGGGTTCGGGAATAGAACGCCACTGGATTCTCTCCCTTTCCTTCACTATCCTTTTGAGTCAGAATAGTAGCAATACTGGACTTGTTACTGAAGGCATACATTATAAAATCTCTGCATTGATCTAGATTAATTAGCATTGGGGCTATGGAGATCACTTCTTTGACCTTTTCAAAAGCCTCCTGAGCTTCTATTGTCCACTTGAAAATTTGATCCTTTTTTAGCATTAGGGTGATCGGCCTAATTATTCCCATGAAATTAGAGATAAATTTGCTGACAAAATTTACTTTGCCAAGAAAAGACTATATGCCTTTCTTATTTACCACAAGGGGAAGTTCTTTGATAGCCTTTACTCATTCAGGGTCAATTGAAATACCTTCTTTAGACACAACATGCCCTAACAGCTTACCCTATGGTACTCTGAATACACATTTCTTTTGATTTAAAGAAACCCCGAACTCCTGGAATTTTTTAAAAACTAATTACAAATGATCAAAATGATCATCTTTAGATTTAGAGAACACAGTAAGGTCATCCAAATAGATTAGAATAAACTTATTGATCAGTTCGCTGAATGCGATGTCCATAGCTTGCTGGAAGGTTGCCCCTGCATTGGATAAACCAAAGGGAATTTTAGCATATGCAAATGTTCCCCACTTGGTGGTGAATATAGTATTGTGCTGATCTTCTTCTTTAACTCGAATCTGGTTATAGCCAGAGAAGCCATCCAGCAGAGAGAACATTTCCGATCTTGTAACAGTCTGGAGGATCGACTCCATAGAAGGCAATGGATAGTGATCTTTCAGAGATGCTTTGTTCAGGTCTCAAAAGTCCAGGCATAAGTGGATATCACCATTCTTCTTTCAGACTAGTACCAGATTTGATACCCAAGTACTATGTTTGATTGGGAAGACAATATGTGGCTTAATGAGCTTGGTTAGCTCTTGTGCCATCAGGGCCTCAACTTTAGGGTTGACTGGCCTCTATTTCTATCAGACTGGTTTCGTACCTTCTATTGCCTTAATAGTATGTTCAATGATGCCAGGATTGTAACCCTCTAGATCATCGTAGGACCAGGCCACTACTCCATATTTTTCGCAGAAACTGATAAGCCTTTCTTTATCTCATTGTGGGACATCTTTTCCAACTCGGAGATTCCTGTCATTGGAGACTCGAAGGTTTTCATAATCACTTTTGTCTGCCACGAACTTTCGCTTATCATTTCAGGTTTCACTACAATCAAAAAAATTGTCAAGAGTAACTAATCCTTTCAGAAGTTTATTTGACTTCAGCTGCATAATTTGTCCTTCATAGGCCTCGGCGATCTTTGGTTGAAGTTGATCAAAAAATTCCCCTGAGTGCTAGATAAATGAGGCGATGTGCTCATCGCTCTCAAAGACTTGCCAACTCTGATCATTGTCGGGAATCGCTGGTCGAACAAGCACTCGCACTGAGTATTTTTCTGAATCAAGTCAGAGATAGTATCAAACTGAGCACCGATCACCGCCATGCAATCTGCATTGTTATTCTGCGTTCAGGGAATGGTCAGGATATTGAAAGCTTCAAAACTTTCAATCAGGTCCTAGATTTGATGTCGATAAGATCTCATTCGGACATTCTTTGCTGCAGAAATTCCCCAGACCTGATTAACTACCAGTTCAGAATCTTCGAACATAATCAATTGCTTAATACCCATTCGTTCAACTAGGATTAGGCCTTGGACTAACCCTTCGTATTCAACTTCATTGTTTGAACAGGTGAATTGGAATCAGAAAGACCTCAACAACTTTTCATTCTGCGAGGATATTAGACATACCTCAGCTCCAGCTCCAACTTTGCTCTTTGCTCCGTCAAAATACAATGTGCACAGCTCATTTGCTTGGTTATCGTTGGATTCTTTGACGACCTTTGGAAGAACTTGGTCTTCATCATAAATCACATATGTGCCCAATCCGGTAGCATTATAATTCCCAAAAGGATCATTGTTTATGTGTTCGCTCAACAGAGCATCTTCCTTATCATTTCGGTCTCCACTCACCTTCTCCTCTTCTAGCAGTTCGACACTATACATGTCCTGCTTGGTGATAGAGGTATGTGCGGCCTCAAAATTGATTAGGGCCTTGTCTGCCACATGTTCGAAATGTAGAGCCTACGATTCTATCTTCATTTTTGTGCCATGCTTGGTCCTAAGTATTAGATGTGACCAATCTAAAGACAAGTATCCGCCGACCTTTGAAGTAAATTCTCGAGATAGACAGAGACCAAACATAGGTGGAACATCTATGATCACTGTATGTTGCAGGACTATGATAGTTGGGCAGGCAAATAGAGTTAACAGAAGCACTTTGATGACACCCACAGTATCAACTTTATTTCCATCCAGCTGCATCACCCCCTTCTTCATAGGTTCGTAGCTGAGTCCTAAGGCTTCGGCTATCAGTTTTGGCATAACCGTTGTACTAGCGCTAGAATCAATCATAGTGTTGTGTAATAGCTTCTCTCCTATAATGAGAGTCAAGAAGAAGGGTTGAGGTTTTGGCCTACCTCTGCCTTCTACATGGGATTCCTTCGCTTTGTCTACAAGAACCTTAGCTAGTGGCATTTGGTAAACCACCTCTGAACTGGTAGATGGCTCTATTGGTGCCGAGTGGATCTCTTGCTAAAGCGCCTTCTATAGCGTAGTCTTCTATTCTGGGATAGCTAGAATGTCCTATAAAGACACATTAGCGGATGATTTCTTTAATTGCTCCACCACATTAAAAGGTGAGGAGCTTGGAGATTTCTACTCCTTTGTTCTTGTTATGATAATTTCCTTCCGTGGTTGAGAAGGTGAAGAGATGGTCGAAGCACCGAGAATTTGATCGGACATGCCTCTACATTGCGGATTGTCCAAAAGTGAAACAACAGGCTCACCGGTGAATCTCCTCTTTGAGTGTGCCTTATAGTCAGATTACACCTGCGGTGTTTTAGATATGGATGCATCATTAGTAAACACTATTTCCTCTTCTTCCATCCAAGAGAAGAGCACATGATCTAGAGCAATGTCAGACTCTTGCTCTAAAGACATTCCTTGCATTTGCACGGTAAGGACCACACTCTCCACTAGCGAGTCATAAATATGTCCTCCATTTTCTGTTGTAATACCTTGATTGCGTTGTTCTGCCACCTTCTATTGTAAGTTGCCACGCGGACAATTTCGGGGCATATGTGCATCATTGTAGGGGAAACACCATGGATTGATATAATCAATAAGATTGTTTTGTCTAGAGATTAATTCCCTACTCAATCTTGGTGATGCACTTGTGAGCGGAGTAGGCACCGAGACCATTTGGTTGGTAGTCGATGCTGGTGGATTAGTGCGAGGCACACTTTGATATTGATTTTGCTGGTAAGTGGACCACCCACCTTGATAGTTTTGATATGCGGGCCGTGGAGGTGTTGTTTGGTTCCACTTGAGAGTTGTTATGTCATTTGCCATAGTTCATAACATCTCCTTGAGGTCGCCTATTTCATCCTTAGAAGAACTCGATGTAGAAGCCAAGCCTTCAGGTGCGGCCGCATAGGAGTACATCAACTGGGGAGTTGCTGCCGCACTAGTCGATGCAACCTCTTGTGCCGAGTTTGATATTTCAAGAAATATCAGGATAATAGGTCGAGGAGGCAACTTTTCACAATCTATCAAATGATTCTCAGCTTTGATAGCGGTAGCATAAGCATTTGGTAGAGTGGCTCCTCCCAAAGACTTAATCATTATAGAAATGTGAGGGTTAATGGACTTCAGATAAAATATGAATACCAGTTCTGGAGTTGGGCGAATAGTCACAGGAATCCTCTCCCAACTTGAGTGAAATTGGGCATTGAAATCCATCAGAGCCTCTTGGGGTGCTCGTCTTATGACAGATAGCTGATAATATAACGAAGAATGATCTCTGTCATTTGAGAACCTTTCATAGAATGGATCTCCAAGGTCGTCCCAAGTGCGAATTGTATTAGGAGTCAGTGTTCGGTACTAGTCCAGAGCCTTGCCTTTGAAGGACGCAGCGAGGAGCCTTAGGGCGACATTCTGTGCTATAATACCATGTACCAAGCATACATCCGCTACATCCTGCAAATGTTCTGCTAGCATTTTTGAGTTGTCTTCGGCAAATTTGGGAAGAGCTTTCAGGGTCGAAACTAGGATAGCACCCCAAACAGCAGGCGCTACCAGAGCTACCAGGGGACTTCCAGCATCTCATGCTACATAGTTTCTATTCGCGGCCGGCAACATGGTGAGAGGAAAGGGTGGTGGGAATGGAATAGTTACTAACTGATTTACAGCTTGGACTATCCCTAGCGGAGGTACTAGTAAACCTGGGTTATTTGCAGTCTAGGATCTAGTTACCGACCGATGGCTCATACAACCCTCTATAAGGCAATTTCATTAGTTTAGGTCCCACCGGGCGTGCCAGAAAAAGGACAAACTGTTGACGCCAAAAATTGATGAGGTAATAGTGCCTTATGGGAAATTCAGTTCAAGGGGGACCCTTTTGCGCCAAACTGAGTGACCTCCATATTTTAAAGAAGCTGACTTCTTCTATAATAGGTTTTTGGAAAGGGAAAAGGAAACAGATATAATGAAGCAAAGTCTAATCTAAGGCGATGAGCCAAAATTTGTTGATGGGCATGATAAATCATAGATTTAAGGGCCTAAATGGTGTTGTCATGTTCCAAAACATCAGAGACTTAAAGCTATAGCATAAACAATTCATTTATTGACATAAAATAGTATCGCATACATCCTTACTACTAAGAAGATTCATTTAGACATGATTTAGATAAGCAAGCTTGTATTCAATATATAGAAGTCTTGTCAAATGAAATGCTTAAGATAATAAAAAGTACAGTTTATAGTTTAATCAATACATGAAAAATAGAAAGGCTAAATAGTTCACACAGTCTAAAAGTTTCTTGCAAATAAAATATATAAAAGAGACCTGGTGTCTTGCTAAAACTAGTATCCTTTTTCTTAAATTTTCTTGGACCTTGCTCTTGTCGACAGAGAGAGTATATATAGCCGGAGATAAAACTCCCACTACTTTGGAGAGCTGTAACAGAAAAGATCCCACAATCTCCTACAATGATGCCCGAATCAGAAGATTCCCAATTTCATTACAATGAAAACGAGTTAGAACATAGCATCTGGTCATCCTGGTGCAGGTGAATCCCTCGTAATGATGGTAGTGGTCCCAGCTAGGCCTGAGGCTACAAGTGTCATCCACCACTTTAGAAATCATGAAGAGCGGCACCTAATAGCATAGTCTCCCTCAGCCAGCCTATCGCCTACTTCGAGGATCAGTGTAAGGCACATGGCAGCCTGTCGCCTCCCAAATGAAAACTTCTCTTACTGCTGCCGAGAGATTGCGAAGAAGCAACACGTGTCCAATGGGCTGAGGTCTTTGTTGCAGTGGAGAGAAAGCCGCATCAACTGGGTGCAAAAGATGCGTGGTAGCATTTTGCAGCTTGCGGTTGCTCACCTCCTTGCTGTGTTGAAAAAATTCAAATGCTTAAAGAATCAACTTGGCCCCAAAACTTCATTCTGATTGGTTTCTCACTATCCCACACTCATTAAAATATTCAAGGATAATACCTTGTTGAATAATGGGCATGTGTTGTGTGGCAGGTCTCGATGGTGGGTCATACAAGTCTTTTCAAGGTTGATGCTGGTAAGCTTTTGAGATAAACGATGAAGATTGAAGATGCTAATTTTAGCCTGGTCATTCATCACCATGCCTGTAAGGAAGCTAAGGTAGTAGAACAACTTCTGACACTAATCTTGAGAGGAGAATAATGCAAAAAAAATTGCAAATTTTTAACAGTTATGAAAACTTAAACAAAAATAAACATAAATATCATGCATACCACAACACAGTGATTTACATGGGGAAAACCCTTTCGGGAGAAAATCCCCACACTCCAAAAGCTGCCCAAGATATTATTAAAAAATCACAAAGACTACAATATACTTGCAGAGAAAGTTTCTCATAGGCATATCACTGTTGAGAGATCCAGAGACAACACAACTACTATCAGTCTTTGAGAATACATCATAATTGTATCAATGGGAATTTTTTAGGTTAGCAGATTAAATCAATAATATAAAAACCCAAAGAAACTATAGAGCACATTGAAAGAAAACTAATCAAACGATTATACCTGATAATGTGCAAACCTTTCATGATTCATCTCAATAGCATCTTCTAACTTGTAGATGTAATTGTTTCCCTATGATCGAGTGTGAGAAATTTGATAACAATGTCAATGTCCTAAACAAGCTTTGAAGGATTTGGAATGACTATACTATACTATCATGTGAATGATAAGTATTAAAAACTATGCCAATATGACTATGCCTATGCCAATAAATGCCTAAAACTCAATAAGTAATGAAAATATCCTGAATGCAAATATCAAGAAGTATGTAATAAGTTGTAAGTCCAAAATAATGAGCAAAATTGACATTTTATAGAAAATGCAATTTTGGATGAACGCCCAAGATTAAAAGCTGATGAAAGCCTAAAATCAGAGGTCAAGATTGCATGTGACAACCCATAATTATGGTTAGGGAAAAATTATTAAATGAGTGGCCAAGATGCATTTTAAGAAAATTGCATCGACAGTTGAGTATAAATGTGACAAGAGGATAAAAAGTAGCCAAAAAGATAAAGATTTTGAAAATCATGAAGATAAGAATATAAGATTTAAAAAATCAAGAAGAAGACTAGAAAGAAAAGAAGATTTAGAAAATCAAGAATTTGATAAATTACTTGATTTATGGAAGAATATTACCATTTTTGAATTAATTCAAAAATTTGGATTTTGTGACAGTAAATAATCTTTTTAGATTATTTACTAAAATTAAGTGACAGTTAATAATGTGAGGTCATTTTAAATAATTAACTTATTTAAAATGAGGGAAATGTTAAATTAGGAAATTAAATAATTAAACATAATTATTTAATTTAGAGAATATGACCAATAATTAAATAAATTAATAAATCCATTTAATTATGAGAATTAGTGAGATATTAAATAAAGAAATAAGATTCATTTTATTAATAATCAGGAAGACATAATGAATAAAGATAATTAAATAAATTAAGAAATTTATTTAATTATAGGAAGATTTAGACAATTAGTGATGTACTGAATAAATATATGAAAATTATTTATTTAATAATCATGAAGAATAAAAAGACATGAATTAATTAAATAATTATGAATTATTTAATTAATAGTCGAAGGTGGATGAAGGACATAATTAAAATGTCATAATTATGCTAGGAAGAAAGTGGTAAAAATATAGCTTGCAGGGCTAGGTCATCTTTATGTGTCTACATTTTCCCTCTCTTTGTCATAATGTAGCATGTCACATTGTGACAGAGAAACTAAGTCAGAAACATGCCCCAATGAAGCTATGGAGTATCAATGCCCCCTTGGAAAAATTTTCAAACAAAAAAAATTGGAAGGTGTCCCAATAAGTCAATTTGATGACAAGAAAAACAATGGTGTAGATGGTTTCACCATTAAATTGAATGGATTCCATGTTCATGATTATGTTAATGCATATATATATATATGTATGATCTAATATGTGATGTAATATTTGTGGTTTATTGATATAGATGTTATATGTATGGAACTAGTGGAATGCCTATATGATCATGTATGCATTTATGTTTTTGTATGCCATAGGATATCATCATGAGATGGACGAGAGAAGATGACAAGATAAAAGAAGATGCATGTTAGTTCGTAGACCAAATCCTTCAACCTATCACCATAGGACTTTAAAATTTATTGCTCTTAATCATCATTGGGTAGATTATTGTAATGGTCAACAAACACCATGATATGACATAGATCAAGGTGTGCAAGGTCATACAATCACATGAGACAAGCAGTCACAAACAAGGATGATCATGACTCATACTAAGGGCATAGTTTCCCCAGTCTTTTCATCATAACCAACCACAAGCAAAAAGACAAGAGAGACAAGTCATGAAATGTCGTTGCTCCTCTAAATCTTGTCATTAGGACATCCTAGAGGAACTTGCAACATGACTACCAAAAGGACAAAAATAAAACCATGATCATGATATGTCTTTGTTTTTCTAAATCCCTTAGTTAGGACCTCGTTGAGAAACTAGTAAAATGAGTGTCAAAAGACAAGAAAAAGCGTCATGATACATCACTGCTTCACTAAATCTTGTTGTCAGGACCTCACTGAAAAACTAGTAACATGATAAAAAAGCCATAGAAATATGCCAAGCATTTTAATGTCAAGATGTCAAGTTTGACGATGTCAATATGCCAAGGTGTCAAAATGTTAGAGATTTTCCAAATTCAGAAAGGACACAACCTGAATAATGTTGATGTCGAGAGGATCAATCCTTAAATGTCAAGAGGATCCCTCAAAATGCCAAATGGAAGTGACAATGCCTAGGAAGGACAAATCTTAAGGCATAAATGACAGAGCTATTCTTCAGAAGGATGCACCTAAAAGATATTGATGTCGAGAGGACTCATCCTTAAATGTCAAGAGGATCCCTCTAAATGTTAGATGACAATGACGATGCCTAGGAAGGACACATCCTAAGGCATAAGTGACAAAGGCTATTCTTCAGAAGGATGCATCTGAAAGATAACCAAGAGTTGACAGTTTGATCAGTTGCAACAATTTGACTTGTTTTGACTAAGTTTGACTGTAGTTGATGGAAGTTGACTAAATTGACTTATGTTGACTACATGATGTTGACATGCTGATGTGATTGTCATAATTTGTTTTAGGAGTTTTCCCATTTGTAAAATGATTTTTCTTGACTTGAATACTTTTGACATGTGTTC
This sequence comes from Sequoia sempervirens, assembly GCA_007258455.2. NCBI lineage: Eukaryota > Viridiplantae > Streptophyta > Pinopsida > Cupressales > Cupressaceae > Sequoia > Sequoia sempervirens. Next base: position 87,667 of record VDFB02057934.1, read on the forward strand.
CAGTGTAGTGCCATGAACCCTAATGGGCTGACCTAGTGCAACCTGGGGGCTCACCGACAGATGGCCTTGCCTACATCATGCACTCAGAGACCTCGTAGTTTGACATGACCAATGACTTTGTCTTGATGACCAAAGATTGAATCATGATTTTATTTTGACCAACCTAAAAGGACTAACCTAATGTCTCAGAGACTCAAAGATGAGTCTTACCTATGTAGCAAATGCATAGATACAACATAGTTCAGACAAATGACAAAGACTGACTAATTTGACAGACTTGACAAGGAATGAATCTATTTTTGTGTTCTCAAGATAGTTTGACTTTTGTTGGGGTTTCTTTAGGACATTTTTCAATTTTTATTTTAGGCCTTTTTTTAGGATGTTTTTTTATTTTTAGGTCTTTTTTCAAGACATTTTATGCTGGTTTTGTCTTTTTTCAGGACATTTTATGGTGTTTTGTTTTTTTTAGGACATTTTATGATGTTTTTGTCTTTTTTGAGGACATTTTATGTTTTTATCTTTTTTCAAGACATTTTATGATGTTTTTGTCTTTTTTCAAGACTTTTTATGATGTTTTTGTCTTATTTCAGGACATTTTATGATGCTTTTTTATTTTTTCAGAAATTTTGCAATTGCGTAGATCATGTATGATACCCACTATAGTCACATGATAAAAATTTTACTAGTCAGGTCCAAGACTTAGCCAATTTTAAAGGACATGAAAGGGATATGCATGGGATACCAGATGAACAATATGTAGGACTTGATGTCAATCATTTGTCAACCATGAGAGGAAGGGTATGATGTCATGGAAAATGTGTTCCATCATAGGCCAAGATAGATAAAGTGACAATAGACGATAGAGCAATGATTGACTATGCATGGTACCTATTTGACAAGTTTTCACCATGGTACTTATCCAAAGAGCCTATTTGCTAGGTTTTCACTATTGGAAGAATTATTTCTCTTTACTATTTTTGTCATTTTTTCATTTTTTTTTGTGCCACCAAGACACTTGTTTTCCAGGCTTTCATCAAGGCAATAATTTTTTTATCATTTTCCTTTTTTTTTGTATTTTTAAAGTTTTTATCTCAACTTTCTAATGCTATGCATAGAACTTGTAGAGATGTAGACTATTGATAGGCTCTATCAATTTTTCTCCATCTAGAGTCACCAACTGATAAGCTCCAGAACCAAAGGAGGATATGATGACATAGGGACATGGAAAATTTGGTTCGAATTTACCAAGTTTTTCTCTATCTACTTAATTCTTAGGATTTTCCATCAGGACTAAGTCACCAATGTCAAAATTCTTGACCATGAATCTCTTGTTTTAACTGAGACATAGATAGTTCTGATATGCCTATAGAGGGTTTAGGGAATTATGCCTTCTTTCCTCTAACATCTCCAACTTGTGTAGGCGCAACTATCTATATTCCTCATCATCGGTCAGACCCTTCAGGGAGACTCGTAAGGAAGGAATTTCAACCTTGATGGGCAAGATGGCCTCAACTAAAAAAGACTAGGGTGAATGGAGTGGCTCTTGTAAGTGTATGAATGCTGGTACATGGTAAGCCCACAAAGAAGGGTTAAGTTCGATATGCCAGTCACGCCGAGTGTCATTGATGGTCTTTTTAAGGATTTTAATGATGGTTTTATTTGATGCCTCGACTTGACCATTTCCTTGTGGGTAATACGAGGTGGAAAAATGATGTTGGATACAAAATCACTCACATAAGTCATGAACATCTTAGTTTTTGAACAGATGTCCATTGTCAGTGATGATGGATTGCAAAAAACCATACCACCAAATGATATAGTTAAGAATGAATTTGGAGATTTTTTTATTAGTTATGTATGTAATGGGGATGGATTTGATCCACTTTGTAAAATACTCAGTGGTGGTGATGATGAATTTGTGGCCATTCAATGAGGTTGGATGTATCTTTCCCACAAGGTCGAGTCCCCATTATGTGAAGGGCCAAGGAGAAGTAATCGGCTGAAGTCCCTGTGCTGGAGCATGAATTAAATCACTATGAATCTGACATTGGTGATAAGTCCTGACATATTCTAGTGCATCTTTCTCAATGGTCGGCCAATATTACCCAAGTCTCATTATCTTCTTAGCCAAGTAGGACCACTTGAATGAGACCCACATATACACTCATGTACTTCACATAAGGTTTTGCATGCTTCATTGGTTTCGAGACATCTAAGGAGGGTGTCATCAAAGATATGGCAGTAAAGGGTGTCACTAACAATGGCATATCTTGTGGCTTTTCAGATAAAGGACTTTCTTTAGTTATTGGATAGATTAGGGGGAAAGGTTTGGGACTTGAGGTAGTCATGAATGTCTTGGTACAAGGGAGAATCGGGACCAACAAGTTCATAGACCATCTCTGATTTAAGAATATCATAGGCAAGGGCCAGAAGTTCTTATACCAAGAACTCTAGCTGAGGCATATTGCTTGGAATGTCAAGGAGAGAGTCGATTGTAGCCATTGCATTTGCTACCTTGTTATGTGCTCTTGGAACTTGCTCAAAATTCATGATGTGAAAATATGTCTGAAATTTGTCAATCATCCACTTATAGGGCATTAGTTCCTCATCCTTAGTGTCATAGTCATAGTTGACTTGGTTAATGACTAACTAAGAATCTCCATAGACATGAAGTGTTCTGATTTTCCATTTTATTGACATTCTAAGCCCTCTAACAAGTGCCTCATATTCTACCACATTATTTGTACATAGGAAGGCTATGTGAAAATATTTAGGAATGGAATCTCCTTAAGGGGTGATAAACAACATTCCTGCCCCCAAGCCATGATTGGTATGAGATCCATAAAAGTATAGCCTCTAAGGTGACTTAGGTTCTATATGGAATATTGACTCATCTAGGAAATCTGCCACTAAGGGGTGATCACTATGTATAGGTGTGTCCACCAGTTGGTTTGCTATCAATTTTCCCTTTATTTCCTTTCTTTCTACGTAATGAATATCATATTCACTCAAGATCATTACCGATTTTGTTAGACATCCTGTCAATGTTGTACGACTCAGTAGATATTTCAGGGGATCAATCTTTGCTATCAACTGTGTCTTATGAATCAACATATAGTGTCTTAGCTTTTGATCAACAAAGAGAACTGCTAGGCAATAGCGTTCAATTGATGTGTAATTCAGCTCATATCCAAATAGTGTTCAACTCATATAATATATGGCCCTTTCTTTCTCATCGTGGTTGTTTTGTGCTAATAATGCCCCCAGTGCTGAAGTAGTGGCAGAGATGTATAGAATTTAAAAAGGATTTCCTTGAATGGGAGGCATAAGGACAAGTGGTGAAAGTAGGTAATCTTTTATTTGTTGAAAGGCCTGTTGGAAATTATCAGTCCACACAAAAGGGATTCCCTTGCACATAAGATATTGGAATGGTTGACACTTGTTGACCAACTGTGTTAAGAAGCATCAAATAGATTGTACCCTGCCTTGTAATGTCCTAAGTTCACTTATTCCTCTGGGAGGAGGCATGTCCATGATGGCTTTGAATTTGGCTCGATCGACCTCAATTCCTCTTTAAGAAACTATGTATCCCAAGAGTTTTCTAGATGTTACACCAAAGACACATTTCTTAAGATTCGGTCGGACCTTATGTTGTTCTAGTCTCTTAAAAATTGTCTAACACTTTTAGATGATCTTTTTTTGTTACTGATTTATCGAAAAGGTCATCCATGTAATCTTCCATTATTTTATGCATCATATCATGAAATATTATGGTCATAGCGCTCTGATACATGGCACCTACATTCTTGAGCCCAAAAGGCATGACATTCCAGCAGTATGTACCCCATGGACAAGTGAATGTTGTTTTATGTTGGTCTTCAGGGGCAATACAAATTTGATTGTAGCCTGAGAAACCATCCATGAGGGACAACATCTCCTATCCTACCATGAGGTTGACTATGATATCTATATTTGGCAATGGAAAGTCATCTTTCGGACATGCTTTATTTAAATCCCCAAAGTTTGTGTAGACACAAATCTGACTGTTTGGCTTTGTGACTGGTACAAGGTTGGATATCCACTCAGCATAGTCAGTTGACCATATGACTCCAACATCCAATAGTTTCTTGAGTTCAAATTTGACTAATAGGGAAATTTGAGGGTGCATTCTATTTAGCTTCTATTTTATTGGTTTAGCATCTCACAGTAGTGGAAAATGGTGTAAAACCAGCTCTGGATCCAATCCCGACATATTAGAGTATCACCATGTGAAGTTGATTTTACGCTTTGCAAAGAACTTGTGGAACTCTGGTTTCTCTTCTTTAGTCAAGGATTCTACAAAGAGGACCATTTTGGGATCTTCTTTTGTTGATATGTTGACTTCTATGGTATCCTCTATGAGCATAGCTAATTTCTCTTGAGTCACAAGAAGAAAGTCCAGTCCTCCATCTTTGGGTGCCTCGTAGAGGTTTTCACCCACAAATACGTCCCTTATTTTTACTTTTTTGTCATCAAAAGGTGCCTTTCGGTTTTCACCTAAAGAAGTTTCATTTTTGTCTTATTTTTTCTTTTCATTTTATGATTAGAGGATGGAACAGTCTCCCCAAATTAAGCTACACAATCTAGGTCAATGGAAAATCTTGCCTTGTGATCACCACTGGGTATGCCTTCATGTAGTCCCATAAATTTTGCAGTGGCCTCATCATTTTGAAAGTTGTCCAGGACTAGCGGGCCTTGTTGGTCCCAATCAATTAGTTGTGGGTAGACTATGGAAATGCCATCGTCAACATTGGTGAATTGTGGAGAGGATGTAGAAAGCATGTAGACAGATTTAGAGACATTGAAAATGAAATTGTTGTCATCCAATTCCATGTCGGACTCTATCTAATATTCCCCTTCACTTGTTTCATATTCTTTATCAAAATAGGGGATGAAGGAATCAGAGTCATCAACGCCAGTGTCATGTGGTAATTTGGATATATCTAAGTGATGGTTATTGGGCTTTGAGGGTTGGACTGGTATGTCATGATGAGGGCTAATAGGATTCTCTAGCTTGTCATTTTTCCTTGGGCCTTTGGGATTGTGATTATTTGATGCTTGATAAATTTTAAATGTTTGCCAAAATCTCTGTTCAAAGGTAAGTTCCCTAGTTTCAAGGAACAAATCCTCAAGGCAACAATCACTTAGGGATCATTGGGAGCCGAATTCCCACTCTTGGGATTCAGTTTTGGTAAGGGATTCCTTGATGGTATCAACACTTTCTGAAGCATTCACACACTCACTCGAAATTCCATTGGTACGTCAATCGTCATTGTCAAAAAATCCATACCCTAAGCCAAGAAGTTTTGGTCTTCCATATGGCATCAAAGGTTCTCTTATCCATTTTTTATTCTTGCCAAGGCCACTAGTACCATCATAGCCTTTTTCCTTCATGATGTCATAACTTTACCATATATATGGACTAGTAATGGGGCTAAGTCTTCCATTTCTATGTAAATCCATCCTAATATGTCAGCAATGTCTTCATTATTCATATTTCCCCATCTTATGAAAACTATTTTTGGTGGAACGTTGAAAATTTATTTGGGTTCCATTCTGAAACATGGCCGACCATAGACCTTTGAAGACTTGGGTATTGTTGTGATGCTATATGTCCTATGCAATTTGAATTCTCCAGAGCCTAGGTCCTAGATCTTGACATTGGTCTCAACCTTAGGAAGTGAGGAAGATATTGGTGTGGTAGAAGATGTGGGTGGAGTGGACATGGATGATGATGTGAGTGTGGATGGGTCAATGTATTTGGAAGAAGAGCTAGGAGCTTCTCAGTTGATGGGCACCTGGTTTTCAAAAATACCCCTTAGGTTGGTACAATATTCAAAAGGGTTAGGGTCTCCCTATATGGTGATTTTCATGCCATCAAAGGGGAATTTTAAGCATTGGTGATATGTGGAGGGAGTGGCCTTTAGGGAATGAATCCAAGGTCGGCCAAGCAAGATGTTGTAGGGTAATTCTAGATCTAGGCCTTGGCAAGTTGTGTCTACAATGACCAGTCCAACTCTAATGGGAAGAGAAATAACACCTTGAGAAAAATGTTCTTCATCATCATATACTTTTATAACTATGGTCTTTGTAGGGTCTACGTATGCATCAGAAAATCTTAGATCCTTAACCAGTTTTAAGGAGCATTTATTCAATCCTTCCCCACCATCTACTAAAACTCTCCTGAGCTTGTTCTTATGGATGAAAGTTTTGATGTGTAATGCATCGGTATGGTTGGTCTTGGGTGATGATTAATCTTGATATGAAAAGGTGACATGGTGAGGTGTAGTGAGATATCCCACCATGGTCTCAAATTGGTTGACATCAATGTCTTGCAAGACAGAGGACTTTTGCAATGTTTTTTCAAGTATAGCTTTATGCATGGGAGAAATGTGAAGCAATTCAAGTATGGAAATCTATGCAGGGGTTTTCCCTAGCTGGTTAATAAGGTTAAAGTGACTCTTGGGTTGCCATTGTTTTGCAGAAAAACCAGGTATCGTAATTTTTGGTTGCCAAGGAGGTGGACCAGCTATGATGATTTTTTATCTTTGAGTAGTGGAATTGCATTTAGGGGATCTTTTGACTATTATGGTATTGACATATTCATCGTAGGTTCAGACATTATTAATAATTGTTCCTCCTGAATAGTTGTATGCAGCACAAGCATAATTGACTTGATTGTTATTATCTTTGGGACCTCATGTGGAGGCTTTATTAGAACCATGGTCTTGCAATGGGTTCTTATGAATGGTATGGTCTGCATTAGATGTGAATTGTGGCCCACCCACTTCAATTACTCAATTTTCAATGAGGTCTTGGATAATGTTCCTTAGCTATTGGCAAGAACATGTTTTATTTCCTTTAGACCGACGGTAATCACAAAAGGCATTATCGTCCCACCATGATGGTTTAAACTACACTAGGTCATATGTCCTAGGGTCCTCAAGTGTGATGAGACCATTCTGAAGGAGATTCTTAAGGACATCCTCAATTGGCTCTCCCAAAGTGGTGTATGTTTGTCTTTTTGGGAATTGTCTTATCTGGTGGGGTTGTCCTTGATTTTGACTATTTTGACAATTTTGCTTATTTTGAATGAAATTGGTGGGTGGTTTCAATATTGTCATTGGCTTGTTTTGCGATTGAACCCCTTTTATAGCTAGTACAGGACCCATAGTGTTTACAGCCTTGGCATCGACAACACCGTCATTGGTAAAATGTTTATTTTTGACCCAATACTTATTTTTGTCATTAGAAGGATTTGTGTTTGTGTTTTTAGGACCATATTTTAGCTCTCCTTTTGCAATAAGAGCTTTCTCAACTTGGACACCCCTTTCGACTAGGTATTTAAAAGTTGTGCAAAAATGAACTTGCAATCCATATTTTAAGGGGCCTAGGAGTGTTTGAATGAACATGCCAACCTTTTCTCTTTCGAGTATGTCGATGTGGCAACAACTAGCTAGACTTCTCCATTTTTGGAAGAATGGGATAAAATTTTCACTAGCATCCTCTTGTGTGAGAGTACATAAGCTAGTAATAGAGGTGTCCATCTCAATGTTATACGAGTAATTTTTTATGAATTTGTGTTTAAGTTCATCCCATGTTTTGATATCCTTTTGAGTGGAGAACCATTCAAGGGTAGGACCTGCATGAATTTTAGAAAAGTGTCTCATCAAGTACTCTTGTTCATAGGCGATCCATACAGACGGTCACGAATTCTCAGACATGTTCGATAGGATTTGTCTTTCCTCTGTATTTGGTAAAATTTGGTGACACATATCTTGGAGGAAATGGCGGCATGTATAAGTTTGTGTCAAAGTGATATACCGATAAGTCATACAACACTTGCGATTTCTTGTTGGATATTTGCAGTTTTCTATGGTCTTTTCTAGACCCATTAGCTTAGCTTGCAAGGCATTGATTATAGGGTTATTTGTGGCACCATACATTGGATTGATTGGTACACCATGGGTCCCCATTTGTTGTGAGTAGATGTTGGTGTTTTGTTGAGGGATGTGTTGTTGTGAAATGTATGATGTGTTTTGGTTTGTGTGTTGTTGGTATTGAAAGTTTGGATTGGGGACATGTTGGTGGGTGTGAATATGGGATGAATATGTTCGAATGTGTCCTCCAGTTATTTGAGTCAAAATTTGGGGAATATGGTGACCATGAATATTTTGGTTTCTGAATGATGCCATATGTTGTGTGTTTGGATTGCCTTGTCCAAATTGTTGAAATTGTCCAAGGGGAATATTCATGTTTTTTCCTTGGGAGGGATTGGTATTAAATTGTGTTGACGTGTTAACATTTGGTTGTGGTCCTTGAACAAAGACACATTGGTTACTTCCTCCTAAGGGATTAAATGAGGTATCAATGACGAGATTTGATGAGGATGCACCCATGCCGCTAGATGTAGTTGTAAATAGAGGATTTTAATGGCTTGATGATGCACCCATGGCACTAACTGAAGTGGTAAACAAAGGATTTGAATAAATTTCCCACATTGCTGAGGACCCAAAGGTAGCTCCAACTGATTGTGAGGATATTATGACATTGTTGGCACTGATTGTGAGATGGGTTGTGTTCCTCCAATGGATGTTGCATTGATTATATTCAGATTGTTCTGATTATTGGAGGTAGCACTAATGGTTCTTGTGATAGTTTTGAAGTAGCACCAACAAAACTATTGCTTATGTTGTTTTAAGGTTGACTATTAATGGACATGTTTGTATTGTTGACATCATGGTCAGGTGATGTTGGTCTCAAAGTATTCATGTCAAAGCCATGTGGTAACTTAACCCCTTGGTCCAAAAGCATGGCTAGATACCTTTGAGGGTCATGTAAGACTAAGTCTTCCATGAAATTGGCTACATCAAGATTTTTTGCTGCAACTTATAAGCCTTTTATGTATACGTGTCCATGCCGGTCTCTTTGTATGAATGTTTCAAAAAGGTTTTATGATAAAGATTCCACATTCATGGAAGATTGTATGTTCATGTTGTTAAATGGGTGAAAAAAAGTCCAGTTTTGGTTTGGGTCCCAAGTGTTATTGTTGATATTGGGATTGGAATCTTGTCAAAAGTTTTCCATTTGTCTTTTCTTTCTTTGAAGCCTAGTTTCCACCATAAAAAAGAATTTCTCAAATAAAGAAGATGAGAATGACAACTAAATGCATGGATGACACTAGCCTATGTTTTTGGATTTTTGATAAAGGATGCTAATGCAAGACTATGTTTTTAGATTTTTGATAATAAGGCATGGCAATGCGACAATGTTGTCTAAAGGAAATGACTAATGCAAAATGAAGACTAGGATGATAAGTTATGACACTATTTTTTTTGTATTTTTGGAATAAAAGATGACAATGCAAGGTGATGATGGCATTTTCCTAAGGAAATGATTAATGCAAGATGACAAGGTTGTCAAGGCCAAAGTGCAAAATGAGGACTAGGATGATAATGTTTACTAAGGAGATGATTAATACAAAGTCTAGGTGCAAAATGAGGACTAGGATGGACAATATTAATGCAAAGTCTAAGTGTAGAATGAGGACTATGATGGATGAAATTTGGAGAAAGGTTTTCCTAACCACTCTAAGCTTGACCTATGTCTCATTTTTTGTTATCAAAGGACTTGCTAAGGGGACTAAGTGACAAGGTTGAAATGACTAGTGAGCTTTCCTAACTAGACTGTTGAGTTGGAAGTTCTCAGAAAAAGGACAATGACTAAAAAGAGTAGTAATGACTAAGTCCCAAGATAGCCTACTTTTGAAAAAAATGGTTTTGCAAAGTATGGTGAGTTAGCCTAATCCAAAGTCTACCAAGATCGAACCTAAGGACAAGTTTATGTTGGAAATAATGATTATGAAGCCTAGGGAATGCAACTAAAATTTGGAGAATTAAACCTATGGTCAAAATGAAAGCTAGTGGATGTAAATGATGAAGAGTTTGAGAAATTTCAGTTCTGGTTTCTAACAGAGACTTCTAAAAATGATGTTTGATAGCAGGCTAAAAATGTTTGGACTTGAAGTTTTGGAAAAAAAGTCCAATTTATTTGAAGTTGATTGTTTGTTTCTAGATGTGTGAATCTTGTTTGCTTTGTTTTAGTATCTAGAAAACACTTGGAAAGCATGAGATTTTGACTGTAGAAAAACACAAATAAGAAAAGCACAATCCTATGGTTAGGCCAGGACAATATTCACTAGATTCCATGTGGGCTTCCCCAACCACATATCCTTAGTGTGTGAATCCAGAATCTTGGCTACATAGGCTCCCCCTTACAGTGCACTCTCTTCTCAGGCCAACCAACCTTCCAACCCCCATGAAACTCCCATGGTATATTGATCACCTCTACTAAAGACTATGAAGATGTGGATTTCTTCACACTGACCGGTGTTGCACTAGCAAATAAAAAATTTTTGGCTACTACACAAGAGTATTTAGTTTGGGACCCCCATTCGACTAGCCATACATGGGGCACAAGATTAATCTCCATTTAGGAGACACTCTAGCCTAAAGAGGTTATGCTCAATAAGGTTTTGGGGAGTACTACTTGGTTTGTATGACACATTCACACTCATAATCCTAGGATTTCCCTTAGGATTCACATTTATATACCGGTCGGGGGTAGCTTGGCTTTATCTTCATTGCCGATTTGAGTTGCCTTGGGGTGAGTACTTTTTTCCACCAAGGCAGGCACAATTTCTAGAGCAATATTTATTTCTCTTACACCCAGGATCACATAAATGTGCAAGGGGAGATGATACTTCGATTATTGCATCAATGTTACATAGAAACAAGGTGGGTCTAGTTTTCTAGATCACCTAGTTTGCACGAGGTGCGAGCATAGTCACCTGCCACCTTCAAACACAATTAGACATAATAGAAGACATGTTCATTTTAGTGCACCAAATCAATTGTTTTCTATTCTAGAAAATCACAAGCACAATGTTTGGAAGTGATAGTCTTGGACAAATGAATCTGTAAAACCACAAGTTAGTAGTTTGAGAAAATTGTCTTGGACCTACGAGACTTAAATGTCACATGCTGTAAACAAGAATTAGTAACCAAAAATCTCTAATCTAAAACATGCAATCTATTAAAATCCTGAACTAAATTAAAAATTAGAAATCTAAACTAAATTAATTTTTTTTAAAAAAAATCTAAATTAAAGTAAAGCTTATAAATCTAACTAAATTAAAAAGTTAAAAATCTAAATCAAATTAGAAATTAGAAATCTAAGTCTAACTTAAAAATTTAAAAACTAAACTAAATTTAGAACCTTAAATTAGAAACTAAATTAGAACCTATGGAAACTTAAAATCTAAACTAAATTAGAAGCTAAAAATATAAATTAAATTAATGCTAAAACTAAAATGAAAATCAAAAACTAAACTAATGCTAAAACTAATCTAAATTAAATTAGTAATAATCTAAATTTAAAATTAAATCTAAAAGGTTAAATCTAAATTAAGGTTAATTCTAATTAAAAATATAATTTAAATCTTGTTTAAAATCTAAGTTAAAATCTAAATTAAATCTAATTAAAATCTAAAAAAGTTAAATCTAAAAAGTTTAAATCTAAATTAATACTAAAACTAAAAGAAAAAATAAAAAAACTAAATTAATGCTAAAACTAACATGAAAATAAAAAATTAAACTAATGCTAAAACTAATCTAAACTAAATTAGTAATAATCTAAATTTAAAATTAAATCTAAAAGGTTAAATCTAAATTAAGGTTAACTCTAATTAAAAATATAATTTAAATCTAGTTTAAAATCAAGTTAAAATCTAAATTAAATCTAATTAAAATCTAAAAAAGTTAAATCTAAAAAGTTTAAATCTAAATTAATACTAAAACTAAAAGCAAAAATAAAAAAAACTAAATTAATGCAAAAACTAACATGAAAATCAAAAACTAAACTAATGCTAAAATTAATCTAAATTAAATTAGTAATAATCTAATAATCAGGTTCACCAATATATCAATGGATATTTTTCAGACAACAAATTAAATCAATAATATTAAAACTCAAAGAAACTATAGAGCACAATGAACACAAATGAATAGAACGATTATACCTAATAATACGCAAACCTTTTATGATTCATCTCCATAGCACCTTCTAACTTGTTGTAGATTTAATTGTTGCCCTTAGATCAAGTGTGTGAGCAATTTGATAACAATGTCAATGTCCTAAACAAGATTTGAAGGATTTGGAATGACTCTACTATGCTATCATGTGAATGATAAGTATTAAAAACTATGCCAATATGACTATGCCTATGCCAAGAAATGCCTAAGACTCAATAAGTAATGAAAATATGTTGAATGCAAATATCAAGAAGTGTGCGTAATAAGTTATAAGTCCAAAATAATGAGCAAAACTAACATTTTATAGAAAATGCAAATTTGGATGGATGACCAAAATTAAAAGCTGATGAAAGCCTAAAATTAAAGGTCAAGATTACCCATAATTAGGGTTAGGGTAAAATTATTAAATGAGTGGCCAAGATGCATTTTAAGAAAATTGCATCGATGGTTGAGAATAAATGTGACAAGAGGATAAAAATTAGCCAAAAAGATAAAGATTTCCAAAATCATGAAGATAAGAATATAAGATTCAAAAAATCAAGAAGATAAAGACTGGATAGAAAACAAGATTTAGAAAATCAAAAATTTGAAAAATTACTTAATTTATGGAAGAATATTACCATTTCCGAAATAAAATTAATTCAAAAGTGTGGATTTCAATTAATAATGTGAGGTCATTTTAAATAATTTATTTATTTAAAATGAGGGAAATGTTAAATTAGGCAATTAAATAATTAAACATAATTATTTAATTTAGAGAATATGACCAATAATTAAATAAATTAATAAATCCATTTAATTATGAGAATTAGTGACATATTAAATAAATAAATAAGATTCATTTATTTAATAATCAAGAAGACATAATGAATAAAGATAATTAAATAAATTAAGAAATTTATTTAATTATAGGAAGATATAGACAATTAGTGACGTATTGAATAAATAAATTTATTTATTTATTTAATAATCATGAAGAATAAAAAAGACTTGAATTAATTAAATAATTATGAATTATTTAATTAATAGTCAAAGGTGGACCAAGAACATAATTAAAATGTCATAATTATGCTAGGACGAAAGTGGTAAAAATAGAGCTTGGAGGCCTGGGTCATATTTATGTGTCTACAATAATATATAGCCATAATACAACACTCTCATAAAATAGGATTATCTTCTAGGGAAATTCAAGCCAACAAAATATCAAATATTAGATATGAAACATAATGATGAATGGTCCATATTTAAAATAATTAAAAAAAAACTTAAAATGTGGCTTTTAGGGGCATTGCCCCCGAACCCTGCCTAGGGTGCACTACCCTCAGACCCCGAACTAGGGGCGATGATCCCCCCAAACCCTTGTAGGGGGTTACCCCTTTGCAACCCCCCACATTGATGTATCAATAGTACCTTATGTCTTTACAAGGGTGAGACATATTTTTTCAACAAATCTCCCACTTGTCAAACACCTTGCAATAACAACAGGAGGGTGTAAAAGCATCATCTCGTAATTGCTAGTTGCCAAGAGGCCCATAGTATTTTAACACCATTTGAACTTTTCTTTGCTCAAAGGCTTAGTTAAATAATCAGAAATATTTATCAAATTATCTACCTTAACTACTTTCACCCTACCATCTTTGACCATATCTCTAACAAAATGGTTTTGTACATCAATGTGCTTGGTCCTAGCATGAAATGTCAAGTTCTCGGCTAGACATATCACACTCTGACTATCACACTAAATTTTGACTGCACCTTGTTTAATTCCAATATCTTAACATAGTCTCTTAAGCCAAATGGCTTCTTTACAAGAATGAGTAGTTGTCATGGACTCAACTTTAGAAGTGGAAAAAGGAACCATGACCTGTTGCTTACTCATCTAACTAATTGTACCACCAAATAAAGTAAACACAAACATTGGTGGATCTTCTACTATCAACATCACATGACCACTCTGAATCTGCATAACCATGAATATCAAGGGAAATCTCATCTTCAGTGATATTACTATGATAGCACAAGGAATAACCTGAGGCACCATGCAAATATCTAAAGATTCTTTTAACTACATCCCAATGGACTCTACCAGGATTAGAAATATATCTGGAAAGAACTCCCAGTGCTTGGGAAATGTATGGTCTAGTACAAACCATAGCATACATCAAAATTCCAACTGCATTCTGGTAAGGAGCTCTTTCATGTCTTCCATCACTAATGGAGATGTTGGAAAATCTAAAATAGATAACTTTATTCTAGCTAAAACAAGAACACACAATGGTCTACAATTCTACATATCAAACCTCTGTAAAATTGAATTTACATACTTACTTTGGCCAAGCCATAGCTTTTCGTTCACTCTATCTCTTATAATTTCCATCCCAAGAATGTGTTTAGTTGCACCAAGATCTTTCATTTCAAACTTAGCAGCAAGTTGAGATTTTAGTTCTAAAATCATATCTTTCCCTTTACCAATAAATAACATGTCATCAATATATAATGCAATAAATAATAAACTATCACCATCATTTTTATAATAAACAAAATGATCCAATTTGGAATGATCGAATCCCAAACTCAACACACATGTATCAAATTTCCAGTACCACATCCTAGGCTCTATTTTAGGCCATGCAAAAATTTCTTCAATTTGCAAACTAATTTACTTTTACCTTTCACCACGTAGTGCTTTGGGCATGTCATATAAATATCCTCCTCCAAGTCACAATGAAGGAGAGTAGTTTTCACATCCATTTTCTCAACCACTAAATCATAAGTACTAGCAATAGAAAGAAAAAATCTAATGGATGTCATTTTTGCAATAGGAGAAAATATCTCACCATATTAATGATATCAAGTTTCCACAATCCATAATGTAATTTGCAATGGTTTCTAGTTTTGATTGTGTGAGAATTGATGCAAAAATTCTCACACAATCAAAACCAAAAACCATTGCAAATTATATCTCACCATAATCAACACCCTCAACTTGAGAGTAACATTTTGCAACCTATCTTGCTTTGTACTTCTTAATACCTCCATTTGAACCAATCTTTTTCTTAAATACACATTTACAACCAATAGGTTCTCTTTCTTTAGGAAATGTTACAAGCTCCCATGTATTATTCTTTTTCAGAGCTGCCATTTCTTCATCCATAGCAATCATTCAGGATTCTACATCATTCATACCTAGTGCCTCTTCTACTGATCTAGATTCATCCATGTTAGTATTCAAAGAAAAAATGCATCTTTAATCATCAAGTGAATACCTTTTAGGTGGTTTTCTATGCCTGATAGACCTATGAACAAGCTAAGTTGGAGGTTCTTCCTCCCCTTCTAAAGATTCGGATCTATATGAGCTCTCCTCAACTTCTTTTCTATCAATGGGCCTTGATTCAACTTTCTAATGTGTAGAAGGAAATTGAATCACATCTTCCTATTTACTTTTTTTTGGTTGCAATGTGACAAAAGAAGGCTTAGTTTCTCTAAAAATAAAACTTCTACTATGTATTACCATTTTTCCAATAAGATCTCAAAGATTTTATCCTTTCAAACCATAACTATTGAATGAAGATACATTTCACAGCCTTGTTCTCCAACTTTGTTCACTTCTCCTTTAGCACATGCATATATGCCTTGCAACCAAAAGCTATAAGATTTCTTAATGAAGGCTTACAACCTGGCCATGCCTCTATAGGTATCTTATCAAAATGAACTGGTGTAGGAGAACTATTAATTAGGTAACAAGTAGTGGCAATAGCTTCAGCACAAAAACTTTTTTCTATACCAGCACCACTCAACATACTCCCAGCCTCCTCCATTAGCATCCTGCTCATTCTTTATGAAACTTCATTCTGTTGTGGAGAATATGGAGTTGTCTTTTTTCTATGAATACCACAATCATATAGAATCTATCAAAATCATTAGAGAAAAATTCACCACCATTATTGGTCCTCAAATATTGTCTTTTCTTTTTAGTCTGCAACTCAACCATTGTTTTAAATTGTTTAAATCGACTGAAAACTTCAGATTTAATCTTTAGAAAATATACCCATGTCATTCTACTATAATAATCAATAAATGAAACATATTATGTGGATTTACCAATTCAAGGAACATCTAGAGGACCAAACACATCAAAATGAATAAGATCCAATACACCACAAGATTTATGAGAACTTGAGTAAAACTAAATGCATATTTGTTTTCAATAAATACATTGCTCACAAAAATCAAATTCAAGATTACAATCAGACAAACGTTGAACAAGGTTTTTATTTTCCAAGGTCCTTAGACCCTTTTATCCAATGTGGCCAAGTCTTTGGTGCCATAACATATTTTTCTCTATATATAACTTTGATTTAGAAGAAAGAGCACCCTTGGGTACCCAAAATCCATGACGATCTACTAAAGGTGAAACTGTCACCTCTTCCACATAATTTCTTTTCATAGAATTACTATTATACTCAATGGTGCATGTGTCAAGCTTATACAATGTGCCATGCATGAAACCTCTAGCAATCACCATAGCACCTCTAGCCATCTTGCTTCTTGCATCATAAAATAAAACTCACACACCCGCATCTATTAGTTTTCTTATGGGTATGTGCAGGATCATCATGGAAAAATAGGCCCTTAAGTGGCAAAAAAATCAAAAAAATCAGAGTTAGGAAACTTGACATAAAAATTTAAATAAGTTATCTATATTATTTCAAAAATATGTAAGAATAGAATATGTAGCAAATTGAATATAGTTTCTAAACTACTAGGTTTATTTTAAAAAGAAAAAAAATTATTTGGCAAAAATTTGAAGTTTCAATGTAGTAGTACTTAAATTTTAGGGAAAAAATAAGAAGTAGGCTTTCCACCAACCCTAACCACAATAAAATGATATTATTTTTTATAATATTTTAGATATAAGTAGAGGACTCATGTCTGATGTGATGCATATTTTTTGTAATTTTTCTTCAAATAAATAATTAATTATGAATTTTTATTACAACTTTTAAAAATTATAAAAACTCGTATGTCCGACCACCTTAACTTGGTCAAAACTTCATGAAATTCAATTTTCATTTTTAATGCTATAGTATGTGAAGCATAGAATGTGATGCATGTTTCAAATTCAAAAAATGTGATACCATTTGAAAGCTATAGATGTTTTTCAATTAGCCTATCAATTAGGGCTTTAGTCATAATTCAAATAGAAAATGAATAATAATAATTTATTAAATTCAAAGTAAAGCATAATTTATATTGGTGGAAAGCTGAGAATCTCCTTTAAAAACTCTTTTCGTTTCATCAATTTTGGGTAAAAAAAGTCACCAGCTACATACCCTACAAATACCCATGATATTGCCACTTTTTGGCACATCATGATCCTGCACATACCCTTATAGATAATAGATTTCATGCTAATCCAGGGATATGCAACACATCATTAATTATTTTTATTCTACCATCAGGAAACTTGATTTTAACTTTACCATGGCCAACAATGTCTAAATGAGAATCATCACCCAAGTAAACCTTACCTCCATCAAAATATTCATATTCATAAAATATATTTTTACTAAATGTCATATGGAAAGATGCATTTGAATCAATTAACCATGCATCATTACCTACATGAGTTGCCCAAGCTGTAATGAATGCATCACCATCTTCCTTCTTAGATTGAGAATCAAAATCAAATTTCTTCTTTTCATTCCTTACAAACGTGTCCAAGCTTACCAAAGATCTAGCAAATAACTTTGTACTTTCCAAGAGATTTAGATCTCCCCTTGGACTTCAATTTTTCACGCTTCTCATTCTTCTTTCCTTTTTCCTTAGGTCTTCCTTGAACATTTAGGGCTTATGTGGCACTGATGGATACCTTCCTCCTCATCTCTTCAAAAAGCAAAGAACCCACCACATCTTCAGTCTTCAATATAACAAAATTACTTGCAATAGCCACAACAAGAGAATCCCATGAATAAGGCAATGAACAAAGCAAGATTTGACATTTCTCTTCCTCATCCATTTTGACACCAACTAATGCCAACTAAGCCATTATCATATTGAATGCTTCTAGGTGGTTTGTAATTTCTTCGCCCTCTTCCATTCTTAAGGACTATAATTTCTTCCTTAAGAAAATATTGTTCATTAAAGATTTGGCTTGATACATCTCACCAAACTTCTTCCATAGTTTTTATGCAAAGGTCTCTTCATGGAAATTGATTTAAAAAGAGTCTTCCAAGCATAATCTAATTAAACCCTTGGATTTTTGGTCCATAACATCATATTGAGTAGCTTGAGTAAGATTTGTAGGCCTTGAAATATTCACATGAACATCATCCCACATATCTCGATCTATCAAAAGAACTTCCATCTTTATCTTACACATTTCAAAGTTATTTCTAAAAAAATTATCCACCTCTATTCTCCATGATTAACTTTCCATCTAGAAATTCTTGCAACAAGATCAAAAAGTTTCCTTTGTACAAGCTCCCCCTCAAAACTAGATTAGTTCAAAAAACCCAACAACCCATAATTGAAACCAAATGTGATGAAGCTCTGATACCACTTGTAAGGAATCTAAGGTAGCGAAACAAATACCTACACTAATATTGAGAGGAGAATAATGTAAAAACTATTGTAGATCTTTAATAGTTAGAAAAACATAAACAAAAATATCATGCATACCACAACACAGTGATTTACATGGGGAAAACCCTTTCGAGAGAAAAACCCCACACTCCAAAAGCCAAATATATTATACAAAAATCAAAAAGATTACAATATACTTATAGAGCAAGCTTCGCATAAGAGCACCACTGATGAAGGTCGATGCAATCCTCATTATTTAATTATAAATGTTAGTCTAGGGAATTGTCCATGGCAATATGCAAGAGCCTAGATAATAAATCATTTGCATGACATTCTTTTTCTACAAATAGAATTGAAAGGAAATGCATGAATGAAATTGTTGGAAACAAATCTAATATACGAGTTTGTAAATGTAAATGTTGGAATGAAATCTATCTTAAGAAGCACTCAAAGGGAAATTCTAGAAATGTAAATATCAAGGAATGGAAAGATTGCTCGAAAATAAACTATGAAATAAAAACTACAAGCAACTATACTACTGTTGCTAAACAATGATCTCTATTATTTTATAAATCTCTTCCCCATTTAATTCCTTGATTACAATGAATTTATAGAATTCTAAAAGATGAGAATTATAGTTGAGCAACAACTTGTTAGGAGATAGGAACATGTGTTGAGGGAAAAAGATAAGTCTTTTCTTCATCTTGTTGAGTCAATTTTCTTTGGTCATCCAAAAAAAATATTCCTATTTTGTAGCCCCTAAAAAAACTCCAAAAAGATATTTGAATGCGGAAAAATTCATTTATTTCCATTGCGTATCATTCAAGCTCATAAAATAGCTCCTAGATGCTTGCAAAAAGGCTCAAACTTCCCAAAACTATTTGCTAGATATGTTTCATTTGTTTGCACAACCCAACAACCTTCCTTAATGCTTGGAACTGCCCCCTAGATGCACTCAACTACTATTCCTTAACTTCTCAAAGAATCTCAAACTACTCAACCTCTTCATAAATGCTATCATACTTATTCTTCACTTAGATCCTTCTTAGCTCCAGAAATTCTGGAGTATGAAAGTAAAGTTTTGGAGCATCAGATTGGTGAATTTTTCTCTCAAACCATAAATTAGGCTTTCATGAAATTTAATGGGTTATTTTGGCTTCTTGTCTCCTAATTGTTGTCCAAAAATCTCAAGAACTCATATCATAATTTTCAAGATATGATGGAATCTTGACTACTCCAACCAAAAATCTCTGACTTTCCTCGTCATGCTTAGTCTTGATAAACTTCACTTAGTATTTTGCTTAATTATAATTAAGAAAAATACATGTTTTTATTTAGCATGAATAGATGAGATATTTTTTTGTCTCATCATCTCCCCCACACCTAAAATGCTACAGGTCCTCCTACAACTTATAGTGAGCTTTAAGAGCCAATTTTTTCACTTTTATTGCAATTGCTTTGATTTTTTTTGAGAGGTGCACTGGAGATGCTTCTGAAGATATTTTGAGTTACTCTGAAGCTATCTAGAGCTTTTTTTCTTTTCTTCATGGTTGTTTATCAAAATAAATGTACAAAAGCTCTTGGGAGTAGCAACTTATAGAAAAATGCATGTTTTCGAGCTTTAGATAAGAAAACGTAGCATGTGTAAAGCACTTATTTGTAGAAAAAAAATCTACTCTATATCCTACTCTACTTATTGATGTAGAGATAGGTTACACAAAACCATTAAATAGTTATAGAAAATAACATCCTTTTATCAGAGGATGGATCTATAGATTCAACTTTTTGAAATAAGAAAACCATGAGAAGAAAATGGCTAAATATTTGAACTCTGATTCTCCTCCTTCCTTTGAAATGGTAGCTTTCTCCATAATTTCTAATTCTACTAGATGCATGAGATGATTGGAAATATCTTGCAATCATTCCTCACATTCTATTACATGCATGGCTGGATGCAACTCCTTTTTCTTCAAATATTTGATTGGGCAACCCCTCCTTAGACATTGAAGGTGTACAAACAATAATATTTTGCTTGTTGGGGCTTGAAGTCATGGTCCTCTAGTTGAGGATATTGCACAAGAGTTATCACCTTTGCATGCAAGAATATCTTCATTTGTATTTTTTTCTTTTTTTTGGGGCAGTGGGGTTCTAAAATAACAAAATAGGAAATTTCTAAAATAATAAACCTACAAAAATTGTCAAACTAATTTTTGTTTTGAGTTGTTGTCACTAGATCAATAGGAACTCCCTAATGACACCTTTCCCTAGAAACAGTGCCAAAAACAATTCAGTTTGTTGCAATCCTCATCATTTAATTATAAATATCAATCCAGGGTAGTGTTCATGGCAATATGTAAGAGGGAGAATAAATTATTTAGATGAAATTATTTTTCCACAAACAGAATTGAAAGGAAATACATGAAAGAAATTACTAGAAACACATATAATATAAGAGCTAGTAAATGAAAATACTGGAATGAAATATATCTTAAGAAGCATTCAAAGGGAAATTTTAGAAATGTAAATAACAAGGAATGGAAAGATTGCTTGAAAATAAACCATGAAATGAAAACTACAAAAAACTATACTACTGCTACTAAAAATTGAACTCTATTACTTTATAAAACTCTCCCCCACTTGATTCCTTGATTACAATGAATTTATAGAATTTTGAAAGATAAGTCTTATAGTTGTGCAACAACTTGCTAAAAGATAAGAATATGTGTTCACAAAAAATATAAGTCTTTTCTTCATCTTGCTAAGTCAATCTTTTTTGTTTGTCCAAAACAAATATGCTTATTTGGCAGCCCCTAAACAAGCTCCAAAAAGATATTTGAATGCTTAAAAAGCCATGTCTTTCCCTTGTGTATCATTAAAGCTCATAAAACAATTCCTAGATGCTTGCAAAAAGGTTCAAACTGCCAAAAACTATCTCCTAGATATGCTTCATTTGTTTGCACAACCCAACAACCTACCTTAATGCTTGGAACTGCCCCCTAGATGCTCTCAACTATTGTCCCTTAACTATTCATAGAAGTCTGAATTGTTCAACCTCTTCATAAATTCTATCATACCTATCCTTCACTTAGATCCCTCTTAGCTCCAAAAATTCTTAAGCATCGCACCAGTGAATCTTTCTCTCAAACCAAAAACTAGGTTTATGTGAAATTTAATGGGTTTTTATTGGCTTCTTTTCTCATAACTTTTATCCAAAAATCTCAAGAACCCAGATCGCAATGTTCAAGATATGATGAAATATTGACTGCTCCAACTGAAAATCTCTTACTTTCCTCATCATGCTTAGCCTTGATAAACTTCATAATTAAGAAAAATACATACTTTTATATGGAAAATAGATGAGACTTTTTTTTATCTCATCAATCACTGCTCAAAGATCCAAAGACAATGCAACTACTATCAGACTCTCAAAATACATCATAATACACAGTTGTAATATAACGCCATCATAAAATAGGGTTTCCTTCTAGGGGAATTCAAGCCAACAAAATATTGATTGTTAGATGTGAAACATAATGATGACTGGTCTAGATTTACAATAATAAAAAATACATAAAATGTGGCTTTCAGGGGCACTACCCCCAAACCCCTTTTGAGACACACTCCCCCTAGACCCCTAACCTATGGGGATGAGGCCCCAAACCCCCACAAGGGGGTAGCCTCCTACAACCCCCTCACACTGATGTATAAATAGTGACATGTATTTGCAAGGTTGAGACCTATTTTCCCAACAATACCACATTAGGTTTTTAAGTTGATTTAAGGCTCATGCGATATAGTGGGTGGTAGACATATGATCACATCCTGAGTGTTGAAGGAACTATAGAGAAACATGAAATATTTAATTAAATATTTCAAGTGAACTTATGGATGATTAAAATGTGTGCTAATAAATAGACCTAAGGCTCTCATGGTTAAAAGGTGCCAAGATGTTTTAATCTTGACCATCCATCTTGCCAAGATTTAACATATGTGCTAAAAAGTTTCTTAGTGTGGGAATAGGCTTGGGAGGTTAAATGGTGTGCAAGCTTGAGTGTATGAGTTCAGTCTAAGTTGCTCCCTGCTATCCTGCACCGATTAATTTGCATGCCAACAAACTCATGTAGGATAGTGGGGAAGTGCGACATAACACTTTTCAACACTTCTAAAGGTCGATGGTGGAGCCCAAAGTGATGATGCAAGGTGTCTCACATGGAATGTTCTCATTGGTCCAACACTAGAGTAAATTTCATTTAGGATTTTTAAACTTTTTTGTCTTAATCTAAGCCACTCAATGATCCAAATCATCATGAGATCGATGATTGTGTTTTAAAATTGTGAAAATGGGTTGATGGAGACATTTTGGTTTAAGTGAGCAAGAAGTAATGGTGGCATTGACATAATTCTATTGAATTAAAGGACATATTTACTAAAATTTTTGGATTGAAAGCTGATTTCAAGTTACCAAAGTATTCTAAAGAGAATTAAAGATTGTTCCTACATAGTTCAAGATTTTTAACATTCATAATTAGGGTTTCATCTTCTCGATTCAATAGTAAATAAAATTTTCATCCTATACACCCAATTTTGATAGAATTTCTATGCATTATTTGTTTTTGAGTTGAATATTGCAATTTAGGTTTCTTTTAAGGTTTGGAATTCACTAAATTCTCACAAAAATATTTTGAATTTTCCCTAGTTATGTGTTCCTTTTAAGACACTTAAATTAAGTCATAGAAACCCTAAATTCAAGCCCTATAAAGCCCTATGTTGTTAAAATATTGAGAATGGAACCCCCAAAGTTTAAGGCTTCTAGTTAAGCTCCTAAGAGGGGCCTCCATGATGACATACTTGATCAATTAAAGGTTTATGGCACAAAAATGAGTAAATTGAATGGAAAAGCTATATTTCAGGGCCTTGGGGGAGAGAAGGGTTTCATTGATAGACAACATGCCATTAGGGATGTTGCCATCTTGCTCATTGGATGTGACATGTTCTAGTATTGGCTTGGAAAGAGGTTTATTAAGGTCCCTACTTGCAATGGATGGAGACTTGATATGGGGAAGCTTGTTGTACCAAATATCTGCCTTGAAATTCATCTTTTGATGGTTGTGATAGAAAATTATGACCCTGATGTCTAGGTTGTAAGGTATCACATTGGTTTGAAAATGATTGACCTCACGTATCAGGGAGTAAATGAGTTTTTCAACCTAGATCCTAATATAAAAGATCCTATCAACCTCAATGCCCTAAAGGATGAGTATGATAATAAAAAAAAAACTTTCAGGGTTACAACTATGCCAATTTTCATGCCAAGGGGAAAGGGAAGGAACAAGATAAGGTTATCAATAGGAGATCAAGAACCTTTCACATCAGATATGTTTGATTATTACTCTAAGAGTTCATATTTCACTTTGTGCCAAATTATTGGATTTAACCCTCCCAAGAGGATGCCAATAGCCTTTATGTATATGGAAGTGAACATTCAACATGTTTTGGTAAACGTGTTATATGATTTTGACTCAGATTTGTCAAATGAAATTCACAAGGCACTAATGGTCTTAAAGAATGGTGAAACAGGAGTCAAACTTTGGTGGTACTCCTTGGTGATGCATATGTTCTTGTTCAAACGATCTACCTATTTTGGATAAGATATGAAACTAAAGATGAAAGGTGAGAATAATGAACTCCTTCCTATTTAGATATGGACACACCACATAGACATACATGATGCAAATTTAAGTTTTTTTACTTTATGAATTTGTTTGGTGAGAAGTTGAGAGGGTTTTTGATAAGGAATCCACCAAGGATTCTAATAGATCTTCATTATTTTTTGAGAACCAAGGAGAGGAGGCTAGAACTAAAGATTAACCACAATCAGGATGATATCAACCCCTATTAAGACTGCACCATTTTTAGAGTGTATGGAACACATGTTACTCCACATGTGTTCCCAAGGTGTGTGTCACTAAGGCTTGGTTTTCTGGGGGTAATGTGGTAGCTAGGAAATATGGAAGACTCACACCTAGCAAGAATGAAAAAGGGAACTCTTTTCCTTTCTCATACAATATTTTCAATTTTTTTCATGGTAAAGGATGGATAGAAAGACATCCTTAAGAGGATTACACCCTATGGGATGAATAACTATCTAGATAGGAATCATGATCCTGAGGGATTTATGACAACATTGAAGGAAAAGATTAGAAGTGGAAAATTTTGGCATAACTTCTATTTCCTTGAGTATATAATAAGAAATGTTTTTGATTAGGTGAAAGTTGAGGATAGGAAGGTAAAATGGTTCATATTCACCAAATTAGAAAATTCAAAGAAGGAGAAAGCTCTAAAATTTAAAGGAACTTTTATGGATATAAGTGATGTCTTTTTGAGAATTGGAGCAATATTGCATAATTTTGGCAAGGTGGTTGGGAACTTAAAAGAGGAGAAGGAAGTGGTTGACAAAGGAAAATATCATATGGTTGAGAAGAGGCCAACCTACCAACCACCCAAAAGGATATATGCCTTATCAAAGAGGAAACAAAAGGTAGTATTGAGAAAAGAAGACACAATTTCTACTCCTACTCAATCAGAGTTGTCTAGAGCACCTTCACCAACACAAAAACCACCACCATCTCCACCTTCAATGTTACCTCACCCATTGCTTAGAATATTATTAACTTTTCTTAGAATATTATTGACTTGGATTCATCCCCAAGAGAGTCCTCACCTAAGAGGAGAAAGGTCACATCAGTGAGGCTAGTTGATTACTCCCCTGACTTAGATGAGGAAGTTGTTGTAAGAATAGATGAAATTATGTAGAACATTCACCCTGTAGGGTGGTAAATTTTCCAATGCAACAACTCAAGTTAAGCAAGTCTATTTTGAAAGGAATTGAAAATGCTGATAATGTTAGGGAGATGACATGTGATCAATTCCTGAGTGATGATTCATTTATGAATCTAAAGTTTTGATATTTTTTTGGGGGGGTGAAGAGGGATGAGTATGATGAAAAGGTTCAACTAGGCATGATTAATTCTCTATATTTTCCTAGTGAAGTGGTTGCTTACAAGGTTTGGGAAAAAATGAGGGTTAAATATAAACAAATGACACCTTCTAAGAGTAGAGAACTAGTGAGGAAAAGTGGATTTTTGTTATTTCTTAAATTTGATATAACATTAGCTGGTATTGACATGGTGTGATGGTTTATAGGTGGCATTGTTGTTCTTGCCACCAAGGTTCAAACCCCATTGGGGTGGTATTGTTGAATGGTTGTATCCGGTTCATAGCTCCGGTCAAAAGCATTTACCCCTTGAATAAAATAATAATTTGATATAACATCAACTATAGTACTTGACACAGTTAGAAGGTAAGGCTCAAGGGTAGTTGAAATAGATGATGAGGCATTATGTGCACTATAGGGATCAATCTTTAGCCCTAAATAGAAAACATTAGCAATATGGGAATTGGAACCAAATACAACTAAGCCTAAGGTTGCAAAACCATCTACAAAAATTTAAGAGTTGGATTGATTATAAAGAGAGTATCTGACACCCCAATAGTTGAAGCAACCACCATGTTAGTGAGTGTTGCATAATTCACTAAGGCCATTGTGGAGTCATTAAAAGAAAAATATGAAGCTGAACATAAGAGGTATAATGACATGGTCATTTCTTACTACAAGAATGAGAGTACAAAATAAGGGGGCTAGAACTACAAAATGAGATGCTTCAACAAGAGTTGCAAGTAATGCAAGCAGGGAAACTAGTGCCAGAAGTCCAACAAGATGTTCCATCATCTTGACTACCCCTATTGTTCATTCACCCCCTCCCATACAATCACCTCCTCTACCCTCTCTTGAAATGATAGCTTGTAATGAAGAAAATGTACCATTAGCATTCTTGGGCCCAAGTACATTAGCTGCACCTCCCCAAATAAAGGATGTCACCAAACAAGAATTGATCTAGTAGCTAGAGGTATATGAGGAATTGTTTGCATTCTTTAATGACAACAACATTTTTATTGATACTAATGTTTTGGAGCATTTTTATCTAAGGAAATAAGATGATTGAGAATTTTCCACTCTAATTATTCTTTAATGTTCCATTGAATAAATTTGTTTGAACATGATATATCAATTGCTATCCCATTAATGCAAACATGGATTCCAAGAATTGGGGTATTGAATAGCATGGTTATCGAATCCATGCATGACCAAAATAAGTGACTGTAAATTGCTCCAACCTACAAAGAAGTGAAGGGAATTATTGAATATCAAGGATTGGTGGATCCATTAGAGAAAAGGATCAGGGCATTGCTTAAGCTATTTGATGAGAGTGATCTAGGCCTTTTGCCAGAAATTCTCAATAGTGATGGAGTTGTCAAGACCCATGTGAAATGGAGGGCTCATATGGATGTTGTTATTGTAGTAGAGGCTACTCTTATTTGTGAAGAAGGAGATGTTAAAATATAAATGTTAAAGGATAGTATTTAAATAATTTGTCAATCACTAGTACATTTTTGGAGGATTTTGACAAGGATTCCAATCAAATAATGACAAAGTATGGTCTCTATAAGACAAATTTAGATGAGTTCATGGCCTTCAATTGGCCTATAGAAGAAGAGTATATAGCTTGGGATGATAAATATAATAATATTCCTAATTTGTGATCTTCTATTATGGTCATTTTGGTGCAGGAGCACCTTGACACAATTATGCCTCCTTATGGAAATTTAGGAATTTGATTCAATTTTTGTGTTCTTACCTTTTATTAAGGTTATTTGAGTCATTTATCATTTATTTTAGGATTTCATTTAAGAAAATGTTAAAATATGTCAATGTATCCAAAAGTTGTCAACACAAAAGTTCAAAATTACAAAAAATGTAAAAAGTTGCATTAAGCAACAATTAGTTGTTAAGAGGTCATTAGAGACTAATCAATAATAGGAAGTTGGAAATAGTTGGAAACTGATTTTCCATGGTGTAAATTCTTTTAAAAAGGATTTTCAACTCCTTTTGTGGTCATTGGTGATTGATACCTTGAAGAAAATAATGAAAAAACTCTATTTTTATGCATATTTTCCAGAAATTTGACTATTTCAGGCTTGTGTACGAATTTGTATAGACTTTTAATGGCTCAAAACTGGTTGTAAGTTGAAAATAAATTAATCACCTTCCCTTTCAAATTTATTTCATGCATTTTAGTTAAGATTTGTGGAAGATACAATCATTTTTCTCCAAACTGTCTAAATCCTAATCTAGGGTAAAAGTTTTCAGTAAAATTCATGTTTCTCAAAATTTAACCATTGGATTTTTCTCAAAATTGGAAAATATTTCCATAATGATATCCCCTAAAGTATCACTAGATATATTGGATTAATTTGGTGATATTTGAAAGTTATAAGTGACTATTTGCATGCATATCTGGTTATTTCAATCTAATTTGTAACAAAGAGGTCTGGACAGAAAGCCTGTGTTCCAAAACAAGTTTACCTAAAAATGAAATATGTATTTAACGTCCAAAATGGGTACTCAAAAATATATTTATTTTTTTGAGATTCAATCTGGTTTGAAAATTACACCCGATTTAGTGTTTTGATTCCCTTCAAGCGAAATTTGGGTTTTTGGTGCAAGTAATTTGTAAATTTGATGAAACAGAGAAATAAGGCTATGTAATTGGTTTATTTTTGTCAAAATGATCATTTTGAAGATGTATGAGGGTCTGGTTTGAGTTTGATACAGGTTTAGAGTCATGTTTGTTGTTTCTTCATTTGCTCTACATCAGATTTGGAAACAATTTTTGTTTATTTGGCATATCCTATGGTCTTTAGAGTTTTCATAAGCATTTGCCAGGTAGTTTTGTCATCTCGTACACCAATATTTTGTATTCACTTTCTAGCTCAGCTTTCCTGGGTCCACAACAAGATGAATGAAGAATTGAAGTGGCAAAGGAATCAACTAACCATTCAAATAATTTGGGAAAGTATCATGGATGTAACAAATTTTGTGACTTCCTTGCACTCAAAATATTCTCTCCATAAGCTCACAGTTACTCTTGTAATTTTTAAATGTAATTGTATTTCAAATGAAAATGTGACATTTGGAATGGCCCGAGGCTTGTAATACAAAGTGCAAATACTATTTTTTCTAAGTCTTTTCTAGGTCTTGAAGTTTTGAGTCTTTTGATTGTTAACGTTGTATAACAGTACTATCATTTATAGAATGCAAATGGTATATTTCCAAAGCCAATGTTCTCCATTATATACTGCACATGAATTATGAATGAAATGAATCATAGATCATCCAATTCACCTTCTTTGTCTTTCCTCTAAATGTTTTTTCATAGTTAATGCACTTTTTCAAAGAATTAGTTAAATTATCTTTAAGATGAATGATGGTTTATGCTAATGTATGCAAGGATAATTAAGTATGATTGGTTTAGATTTCTAAGAGAAATGGTGTAATGCATCATTTAATAGCTCTATTATGATAGATAGAACACTATTATAGGTTTTCAATCACATGTTTTAAGACTCCATACCCTAGAATAAGGCACTAATTAGCATAAGTTGTGTCTATATTACAATATTCCTAGTCTTTCACAACAACTACATTCAAAATCAAATTAAATCTTAACTCTATGTTAGAATTTATGTTTTGAGTGATGTTATACCGTGTTTTCATGTTTTAGACTAATAGATGTTGTAAGATTTTCTAGATATTTAAGGTTTTTCATCTATTAAGTAGTGCTTAGGAGAATATATCTATTAAAGTTACAATCTGTGTGATTATTAGCACAAGAGTATCTAAACATACATTGTAGGGATCACCCTCCTAGGTTTTGAAAATCCCAAAGTGTAGAGGGAAATTTTATAAAATTTTCAACTATTTGTTTGTCAATCCATCCATATAATTAACCATTGGAAATGGAAACTCTATATATTGTATGTGAGATTAGTTTGGTATTTAAAAAAAAAAACATAGCATGGTCACTAGTACATTTTTATATTTATTGCAAATCATTTATATATTACAATGAGCCCATCTCATCACAAATGTTGGCTCATCCTTGTCTTGAACTTATTAGGGGCAAGGAATTATTAAGCCTTGTCCTAGTACTACACTTGTCATTGTCCCCTTTTTTAGTTATCCGCCTTTTTCATATGATGAACAAGATTAGGATGTGGAAGACCAACTATAGGTTGACTCACATGTTCCCTACTAGTCTTTTATTTTTCTTCATTTCATGTTCTTTGTGTGTGATTTCATGTGTGTAATGTGGTCCTCTCTATCATTGTATTTGACATGTCTTCATATTCATTCCTCTACTTGTACCTACATTCTTCTATATCTTGTAAACTTTTATCTTTTCTCTTGTCTTGTGTTTTACTTTTCAGGATGACACAATGTTTTGAGACATGTAAGTCTTGTCCATGTTGACCCAAAATCTTTTTTTCTTTTTTCTCTCTATGTTTAATTCTTCTAGTTCGATGATTATTTGGGGAATTATAACATTTTCGATCTCTATAATAACATTGTAGAAAAGACATACTTTAACCCCATATCTGTGGATCCCTTATGAGTTTCAGATTTTGTTTGTTGAAACCCTTTTTATGACGTAGTTTCATTTTAAAACATATGCTTAACATAGGGATTTCCAAACAAGCTCTCATGTCTTCTTTATTGTTTAGCATTTATCATATTCTACTTTAAAGTAATTTCTCACATCATGGTGTTTAGAAATTTCTTTAAAGTGGGGGAATACATTTGCATTATCATTTTGACTATAACTTATGTTTCTTAGTGTGGTCTTCTCACATCACATGATGTGTCTTCTTAGTGGTGTCATTGGGATTTATGTCCTTCAAGAGTGTGAATGTTCTTAGCCTATGGAATTCCTCTTAGTGGTGATGCTATGTATTGCATTCTAAGTTGTGAATATTGTATTATTTCACTTTTCCTTTGTTGGAGTCATTAGGAACAATGTTACCTAAGAGGAGACCTTACATGAACTAAGGAAAACCCCTCTAAATATTCTATTTGCATTTTTTTCATGAGTGCTTAGCATAATGAAGCTTTCTAGCCTTGTGAAGCTTGAAGTTACCACCATTTTTATGACCAACAAGAATAACACACATCGCTTGCTAATGGAGTCATGTTTTTTAATGAGTTCTTAGCATAACATAGCTTACTAGCCTTGTGAAGATCAAAGTTACAAACTTTTTCATCGCCACTAAGCATAACACACCTTGCTTGTTAGTGGAGTCATGTGTGTTCATAAGTGCTTAGCATAACGCAACTTGCTAACCTTATGAAGCTCAAAGTTCATATTGTGTGGCACCTTATCAAAGTTATCAAAGGTACAACTTGGGTATTGTTAGCTAGCCACTTCTTGTGGGCTCACTTAGTGGACAACAAATTTCACTAGCCTGTGTGAGTGCGTTAATGTTTGCATAGTGGATAGTGGGTTTCACTTGTAAATGTTTTTGGACAAATAGAGAAGGCTTGATCTACATTGAGTTGGAAAAATAGTCGAGGCTTGATCCATCACATTTCTTTTTATTTTCTTCTTTCTTTTAGTCTTTGACATTGCATGATTGAGTATCTTGTCATTGTTGTTGCATATTTAACAAAGGTATTTGTATTTTTGTTCCTTTGTTGGTTTGTCATTAGATCTTATATCTTGGGGGATTGATAATCCTCCTTGATGTTTGTCATCTTATCTTTCCAAAAGTTGTACAACTAGACCTCTCTTGATTGTCTATTTTAGTGTGAATTTGACGCAAGGTCATCCTTTCACTAAAGTGGGGGATAAATGTAGTGTTGAAAAATGTACTCCTTTAAATTTTCACACTTTCTTTGGGTCCCCTCAATTAAATTGTACTTAATTATGCCTTAATAAGCCCTAGTTTACATCTGAAAGCCTAATAAATTACATTTTCCAAAGAGAAAACCTAACAGGAATCAATTCCAACACATAATAGTTCAACTTGAGCAATGTGTGCTCAATCGATAGGGACCTAGGACCCATTCAAACATGAGTGAATAGGTCCACCCTATGCCTTAGAACCTAAATTTTAAATATGTTTTTGGTGATATTTTAATGCCCCTAAATTCAAATTTCAATGTTGTCTTATAATGTTTAATTTTGGGGAAATTAAAGATACACACCTATAAATACATGGTTATTTCATCAATTCAAATCTTAGGAAGTCTAGAAGCAAGAATAGAACTTTCACAAGAGCAAAGGTTATGATCAAATACATTCAAGAGCAGATTTACTAGTGATTTATTGCAGTAATCAAGATCTCAAGCATCATTTCAAAGTGTTTTTAAATCATGCACATGTTTTTGGAGCTAACATTGTGATGTAGATTTAAAAGATTCAATTCAAGCATTCAATTTTTATTTCATGCATCAAGATCCACATCCACTGAAACCATTTCATGTAAGATCCAGATCAACATGTCAGAATTCCAAAGGTTTATTCAATGGTTTCATGAGTTACAATGTAGCATTTTTCATTCATCATTCCTTTCATGTTTTATCATTTCAATTCAAGATTTAATTACCCAACTAGGGTTTGACCAAGGAAAACCCTCATTCACCAAAAACAAACAAATTTTACCTCTTGTTTTCATGTTGCAAATCTTAAATTGAAGAAGGATTGAAGATCTCTTGAAGAGAAAATTTGGAAAAGTTGTCAAAGTTGTCAAGCCAGAAAAACTCACCTACAATAGTTATTTCTAGACTTCTGACACTAAAACCTAGATCAAATAGAAGCTACCTAATAACATCAAAGGATATCGAAAGCTATTTGAAATCCCTAATCAAATACCCATTCACTCATGGGAGAATGAGTCCCAGTCTACTTCTTGAAACTGAATTTTGGTGACTGGTACAAAATGTTTAACCCTTCTTAGATCTGCAAAAAGTTTATTGTTTCTATTTTTATTGAGATTTAAATTGATGTTCCAAGTTTGAATGAGAATAATTGAGTTGATTTACTATTTTTTAGTTTTTCTCATAGAAGTGTTGTTCAAGCTAATGCCCCCATCCTCAATCTTAATGAAATCAGTGTATTCCCTTATTGAGTTGACTCACCTAAATGTTGTAAGTCAATTATTTGTGTGGAACTCATTTCCTAATGAAATAATAGGAAATATAGGTCCATATTTGATACCATCCCCTTATTTTCTATGTCACCTATTTTTCTATGTTTCAGGTATTTTATTCTTGTTGTTTACAAGATTATCTTAGTTGATATATTGGTTTGTAGGTTACTAATATGATGGTGAGTTTGCATGATTTAGTGTTTTAGATCTTTGAGTTATGTAGGTTGTGGATTAGCTACCCATTTTCTTGCAATGTGATAACTTGGATTTGGAAAATCTATATCCATGAGATTGATGCAATGTTGATGTACAAACTTTATTAGTTAGAATTTTATGTGGTCATTTATGAATTGGAATGTTGCTATGAGATGAGAGGATGGATGATTAGAGTACCTACTCATTCAGTTATTAAGACTTGTAGCATTTGGATTTATCACAATTTCATGATATTTTGGTCTTTTATTGGCTACAAATTTTAGAGGGAGCTTTTGATAGTGATTATTTCATGGTGTAGGATTAATCACCAATGTTTTATGGCAGTTGTATATTCTTAGATTGGATATCTTTCTTCTACTTCTCCTCTCAGGATGTTGGGATTGCAGTTGAGTGTGTGTGTGTACCTAGTTATTCATTTAGAAGATATTTTTCATGATTCCATGTGTATATTAGTATCACAGTTTAGTGGGAGTTGTTGGCAATGATATGATTCATTGTTGACGATGAATCATTTTCTATATTTTTCGCACATGTCTTGGAAGAACTCTTAGATCTTGTTGGTATAGAATATTTATTTAAAATTATATGTTCATTGTTAGGATATGGTTATCTTGATGTTGTTGGAGATGTGGATCTTGGTTTAGATTATGCCTTGTATTATGTCATGATGTACTCTTAATTCTAGATTAGAGTTTCAACATGATACAAGTTATGTGGTATCCTACAAGGAGATGGTCAGATCATGATATCTTGTTTGGTTCTTGATTCTATAATTGTATCTTTGACATTGATCTTGCTAGTTCTCTTTGTATTGAGTATATTGGTTATTTCCTTGGGAGATTTTTGAGGGTGTTGTATTGCATTTGGATCTTAGCATGGATTGATCAATTTTAGGTGATCATGGATACTTGCAGACTTGGGTGAGGCTAGATTCTCTTGGTTTAAAGACATTTACTTGAGGCAGTTACTCTTGGTGAGGTTTCAATAGCAATACTGCGGAACTTTTACATAGATATGGATGTCAGTTCATGATGGATGTTTAGAAGGGATTGTTCTTAGAGTGAATCATGATAACTTGGCTATCTTGGAGGAGCATTCTCATTCCCAATCTTCATCTACTCTATAGTAAAACATCTAAAAGATATTTTCCCATTCTCATTTCAGATGTGTTATGTTTTATTCCTTGCTTTCTCATGGGAATGAGTCTTTATCCATGTTGATTGATTTTGAGAGACTTATTTCAAGATTATATTGAATGAATTTATAATAATTTATCTTTCATAGATATGGATCTTGAGTAATGGATTTGTGGTTCTTGGGGATTCATTTTAATGGATGTTTACCATGGTTATCTCCATATGCATATGATTCTATTTAAATCATTATCTATTAATGAGGATTTTAAGAGATGTTCATTAGGATGATTTCTTGATTTAGGAATGGATACTTTGAGTCCAATTTCCTTTTTTTAAGAGGCTTGCATCCATGTTTCATATATGTTGTATTTGATACTCTTGATTAACTAAATGTGTTTTTTTGAGGTTTTTCATTTGAGGTTGTAAGGATTTCATACTTGACATACATGTAACATTTCACTTTTGCAGTGTTGGTAGTAGGACATGCTATGGTTTATAGGTTTTTTCTATTTATTTAATCATTCTCTCCTTGAGGTTCATGTTCATATTATTTGGGAGGATGGAGGTGACATGTCATGAGACAATATGCAACTATTTGGCATTTTATATGTGGATCATTCCTTTTGTCCTTGGTATAGTGTTGATTGATAGAATTGATATGCATTACCCATGTAGTGGGAGCTCCTAGATATGTATGTTCTTCATTAACGAGTTTGATATAGACATCTTGTGGTTGCGGTTTATGGGTTGCATATGTTGGAATGGGCTTATTGATGTTGTTGATACCTAGGAGGTATGG
The DNA here is from genome assembly GCA_007258455.2 of Sequoia sempervirens. Classification (NCBI taxonomy): domain Eukaryota; kingdom Viridiplantae; phylum Streptophyta; class Pinopsida; order Cupressales; family Cupressaceae; genus Sequoia; species Sequoia sempervirens. The sequence goes on from VDFB02057934.1 coordinate 122,640, forward strand.
ATAGTTATATGTATTAGCATGTTCTTTTGAATGCTATTTTTGATCATGTAGGTGTTTACATTTGATAGTAGCTTTGAGTCTTGAATATCACACGGATTATATTCTTTCATTTTCAGAGTGGTGCATCTTCACATTGGCATGTTACTTTTCTTCTCGAGTCACTGAAAAAGTATCCCTTTTTCCTTGCTTGATTTTGGAAAAATTAATGATAAATTGTACTTAATGTCACCTTGGTCTAGTGTTGTGAGGTCTTTTAAAACACATCCACATTAGGTCTTGGGCCCTTTTTAAGCTAACTTAAACTAACTTTTCCCTAATTTAATGTTGTAAAATATATTTATTTACATATTCGCATTGAATTTAGAGGGCTTGTAAATCAAGTGGACCTAATCTAGTGTTGTAATGTTTTTTACATATTCACATGGGATTTAGGGCCTTTCTAAGCTAAATAGACTCATTTTTTCCTTAATTTAGTGTTGTATGTACAATTATTTACACATTCACATTTAATTTTTGGACATTTTGCATTTATAACATTTATATCATCATTAATAGGCCCCTATTTCCCCATATTGTGCATCCCAAGGCATATTTTGATTAAAAAAACTAGACAAAATTAACATAAAAGCTTAAATTATTCACTCCCCGACACTGTAGAATGAAAAATAGCCCTTGTGGAACCCATTCACCACCTTGGGTGAATGAGTCCCATCTAGGTGGGACACATTCACCCAAGATGGCAAATGAGTCCCATTTTGCCTATTTTTAAGGCTTTGAGTGGGAAAAGTGGGTTTTTAATTCAAATTTCTCCTATGTCGGCCTTGGGGATCAAATTAACAACCATTTGAGTGGATTTCCTATATAAGAAATCTTTCATTTCCTCATTTCATAACAAGCAACATCAAGCCTACATGTTATCAAGTCAAGCATGCAAGAGTTAAGCATTTCAATACTTCACAAGATTGTCCCAAGAGCATTCAAGATCAATTCTAAGGCATTCAAGAGCATAATTCTTCATCAATTGTTATAGGAATTCAAGATCCATCATCAAAGAAAGGTTCTAATTTCATTAATTTATGTTCAAACTTCATTATCATATTTTATCATTTGGTTTAATTACCTAAAAGGGGTTTGACCAAGGAAAACCCCTATTCCCTAACAATCAACATTTCCTCTCTCTTTGTGTGATTGCAGATCTAGGTGATTTGAAGGTTGGTAGATCATTAAAGAATAGGTTGAAATATTGTTGGAGTAGTCCCATTATTTGCAAGGTCATCATTTTCACAAAAAGTCACCTATAGGTCTGAAATTTGTTGTTTCAAATCTGTAAATCAAGAGGAACAAGAAGATAATACATTAAAGACCCAATTCAGACCTTCAAGTTTTAGAAAACCCTAAGTGGACTCATTCATTGGAATATTGGCGACTGAGTCCCAGTTTGGGTCAATTTTTAGTTTTTTGTAGTTTCGGACACCCTTTTCCAAGAAACCCTATTCTTGTACAAAAACCCTGATCTAGGATTGATTTAGGTGCCCAGAATGGTGAATGAGTCTCTCTAGGCCTAAAAGTAACAATTTCTAGATTTCAAAGCTCCATTTCATTTCTCTTTAGATTCCAGGTTCACACTTTTAGTTTTGTAGCTTTTTGTTTTGTTTCATGGTCATTTCTAGGTCATTCATTGAAGCATTGCATCAAACTAGGGTTTTACATTTCATCTTTCATTGCATTTTCTTTCCAATTCTAAACTTCATGGTAAACCCCTCTTCTAATCTGAAATCATATCCTAGGATACGATATTGTTAGATCTCTCTCTCCACTAGTCATTTGATTGAGATCTCTAAGGTGTCCTTGAGTGTGGAAATTGTGAAATAGGAACCATATCCTTGTGTTTATGCCTCAAAGGTGGGGAGCATCCATTTCCATTGACTACATCTTCCATAGGTGAAACATTGGACAATGAGAGGATTTCTTTCTTGAGATGGTGCTCTCTTTGGTTTTATTGTAGGTATCATGATGCAGCACAATATCATGTTGGTGATTCATGTAGTTTCATTCATGGCTATGAAAACATATTTCCCTGATTGACCCTTATGCAAT
>VDFB02057936.1:0-40197 GCA_007258455.2 Sequoia sempervirens
GGGTGCAAACACTTGTGTGGAGGAGGGGCGAGAGCACAATCACCCCTTTGGAGAGCGGATTCACCCTTGTGAGTCAGGTTTTAGATAGTTGAATGTAGGATCGCCTATTCAGTTGAGGGGTGAGTGTGCAATCAAGCATTCAAGGAGAGGTTTTTCCCCTGTAACTAGGTGGATTTTCCCATTGGGGAGATTCCCTATGCATAGAAAATGTTTAAACCTACAAAAGTCAAACAATAAAAAATATTAAGGACCTGTGACGTGGGTCCCACCAAGCATGCCAAAAATGTGTACAGATGATTTTTCTTAATTTAAAAATGCAAAACACATAGGAATGCAAACAAGAAAAACACAAACAATGCCTCAAAAATTGGCCTAATTTAACCTAAACAAAATGAATAATAAAAACACAATTTGTACCTTGTTTAAGTTGATGAATTGGTTGGCCCTTTTGATATTGATTTATGTGCTCCTTTGCTTGATAGAATGGCCCAAAAATGTATGCAAATGATAGGGATCGTGATTTTGGATGCAATGGTGGTGTTGGTTAGTGGATTGGATATAATATGAAGCTTGAAAATGGCTGCAACAATGGAGGTAGTGTATGAGAGCTTGAGTGCTTGAAATTTTGTTAAGTGTGTGATATGAGAGTGAAAAATGATTAATTTTTTTTCATTAGCAAGAGGGGAGATGAATGAATGGCCAAGATTGATTCTTGGAAGAGGATAAAGGTTTGAGATCAAGAGTTGACTAAAGGAATTAAAAATTCATTTTTTTAATGTGCATGGGAATGATAAAAGAAATTAAAAATTCCTTAGGGACATGGGGTGAATAAAAAGGAATTTAATATTCCTTGGATAAAGGGAAGAGGAATTAAAAATTCCTCTAAAAACTTTGGATGAATATATGGAATTTAAAATTCCATTGGAAAGGACTGGGGAGAATTAAAAATTCCATGAGGGGTGTTGGAAGAATAAAATGGAATTAAAAATTTCATTGGGATGTGGGTAGTATTTATTAGGGGGTTGACCATGGGTTAGATTAGGCTAATTAATGGATGACTAGAGGGAGGTTAGGTGGTTAAGAGAGATTAGGAGCCCACTTGCATTTTATGGAGGATGTGACACCTCCCTAATCAATGATTAGGAATGTGTACATCCTTAATCAAGGATTAAGCAAGGGGGATTAAGATTAGGAATGGATTATAGAGGATGGGACATGAGGATATTAAATAAATAAATTATTTATTTAAGTTTTGGAGGAAAGGGATAAGGGATAAAGTATTTAATTATTTAATTAAATACCTTAGGGATTTAGAGAACTTTAGGGGTATTAATTAAATAATAGAAATATTATTTAATTAATGTAGATAAGAGGATATATTTAGACAGAAAAGGATACATTTGACCAAACATAAGTGGCCAAATTTAGGTGTCTATAGTAACATTTTGTAGTTGCAAGGTTAAGACATAGTTTTTCTTAACATTAGATGTTGTACTATCTATTTAAACATAATGGGGAGAAAATGGTGAGATAGATGTTGGAAATAACCTTAATTGATCACCTAACATGACAAGTTTTAACCTTGATGTAATTTTAAATATTGAGAATTTATGATAGCTAATGTGCAAAAGTGATGGCAATGTACATGCAAATTATATAGAATGGAACCCTAGGAGCTTGACTATCAAGTAAAGACATGTGAAATGTAATGGGAAAGAGACTTGAGGAAATGGAGACAATACATTCCAATGGAGAAGATGCTAATAGGTATAGACAATAATTTTTAGGAATGAGGTAGTAGATAGGTGATGTAGGAGCATCTCGGGCTCTCAAGATATCCACATCAATATGTACATGATCAAATTTTTGTTTTCAATTTTGTTGTGTTTTGTAGATGCATTGGAGTTCATTTTGTAAATCTTTTCCCTTGGTTGATGTTGTTATTTCATCAGTGTGACATTGTGTGATTGGAAGGACTTCAAATGGCATCCCTTCAATAGCTCGATGTGAAGATTGTGCATCGTCGGTGAGACCTTTCTACTTTGGCGGGACTCTAAGCATTGTCTCTTCGACAACCTAATACAAAGCCTTGAGCTCTTCAGCAGGAGATAGTTATATTTTTAGGACTTGGAATACCATCTCCCCGATGAACCAATGGTGTTGTTAGTTCTTTCTCTATCGATGAGACAATTTTATATATATCATCGGGACTTGGAATGTCGTCTCTTTGATAAGCTGATGGACTTTTGGTTACGCCACTTGCCATCCTACGGTGTCTGTGGTGGGACCTAGGTAGTTTAACATAGGGAAGTGGTGATTGGTGTAGTGGTGTTGGCATGGCTATGGGACCACATGGATCATATTGAACTGCACCGAAGGTACTTTCCTTTATCGTTGGGAGATTTACGTTGTCTCTTCGACAAGGTGATAAATTGGTTCAACAATTGAAGATTGAATGGTGTGTCAACGCTTCGACATGGATTGGGTGTAGGTTGTAACAATTGTCTTTGATGTAGTTTTGGAATGCAAAAGATGGTGTTGGGGAGAGGGAACAGAAACCTCATATGAGAATCGGAAAGAAAACCTTAGTGAAGAGGGGGAATGTATGAAAAATTAGGAAAAAAATGTTTTGAAAAGAGAATTTGGTCTCTGCAAAAAAGACTCTGTAATTTGAACCTCTGAATGTACTTTGTAATTAGTTAAATTGAAATAAAAGGGAGGAGTGTTTCTTGTTGAAGTTTGTTGCATTGTAGTGTGGTTTAGCTACTTGATTGACAACCTAACAAGGCTCTTGAATCTCGACTATGTCAATAGGTTTTAGTCATGTAGGAATGCGAACATTAGAAACTTAGTATGGAGTAGGAAGATATTGTAGGATAGAGTGAGTGAGCAAGAGAACAATAAGAAGAATATCCAAATTGGGAAGAAGATGTTTTATAGACAATCTCAAACAAGATACTAGTTAGGAAAATGTAGTATGCCAACTTGGAGATTGAAAAGTTGGACTTTAGAGTGTGTGAGTGTGTGTGTGTGTGTGTGTGTGTGTGTCCCAAAGGATACATGACCTCAAAGTGTAAGGAATGAGTTGCAACAATAGACTAAGATTGAGTTGTCTTGCTTAGCGCACCAATGAGAGGTTTAAAGCACAAAAATGGGGAGAGTAATAAATATGACTAGGGTGGTAGACATTAAAATAAGTCCAAAAATGTAAAGTAAAAATTATGAAGTATGTAAACTTTGTCTCTACACATATTTGGGTAGGCTCATGACTATCGTAAATGCACTTTTCAAAAATTAATTATTAAACTAAATTTAATAATACATGGTATTGTTACTATTAAATTTCAATTATGCTACAAGATTTAACTATAATAAGAATGCATAGTATATAGTTTTGGACTGAATGTGTAAAAAAACCTTTGACCTTTGACATTAATTTACTGATCATATACACATCAATTATTAGTAATCAAATATATTATATAAATATATACATTATACCTTTTTACATTAAATTATTCTAAAATTTTATACACCACATAATTAAATACAATTCTTAATTTAAGTAGCCACCAAGGTTCAAACCTCCTATTGGGCCATTGTAATCGTGGGACATTATGTGTTGGTGTGCTCATGGCCTTAGTGTCCTTGGTAGACTACTAGCATACATATATTAAATATTAATATATATAAAATATGCCGAGAGTTATCATTCTCTAATTTTCTTTTTTGATTGATTTATCTTAGTGATCAAATCTTTGATTTCTCTTTGCGATCAAAAATATATTTATTTATTTATTTGTTCTTTTAGTTTATGCAAATATTTGAATTATTTTTGTTATTTATTTATTTGTTTGTTCTTTTTGTTTCATCAAATCTCTTTTATTTGATTTTTTCGTTTCATCAAATCTACTGTAGTTGCACATGACTTCCCCCTGTGTGTCATTTTAAATGCAGCTTCAAAAACTTTACACAGGTTGTTGGATGTCACTGTAGACGCCTCTCGGTGTAACTAAGCTCGCAAGTTTGGACTACTCGCATTAATGCAGTGCATTCATGCGGATATGAGATCCCTTATGTGTGACCCAATCTAACATAGGTCAGATTGAAATTTCCATGTTATTGATAAAATAAAAATTAATTATTTATAAGATTTATACAGGAGTATCATTGAATAGACAATTACTAGCTGTGTTCAAAACGTCAACCATATTTCTGACAAGGGGCAGGCCATAGCTGAGAAGTTAGCCCTCTGCACTAGTTTCACAAAATTAGTCTGCCTCCTATATAAAAGAATAATCAACTAATAACTATATTATATTGATATCTACCGACAATGTTTTCGACAGATATATTGAAGGCGTCTTTATTAATCAATAATTATTTTCAGAAAACATATTTGAATACATGTTGCCGTCCGGATCACCTGGTGACTAGCTGATACAGAACGTCCATGAAATTGAATTGAGAGCCCAGAGCATTTATTTGTACATAAAAAAATAGAATTTCTATTTCAATTCAGTTTTGTACCAGATTATTCTATGGTTGCTTTACAAGTTAGTAGTGCGTCATTTGTTCAACCATAAATAAACTACTTCAAGAGCATGCATCTCGGTAAGTATGTATGAATAAACTTCTGTACAGAATTTCAAGCTAACAATCAAACAACAAAATATCCTTTAATTGGAGGATTATTTTATTAAATCACACAAACAAAATAATCATCCACACCGCTTTTTTTTTGACAGCTATGTTCAAGGTACTGCTTGTTCACGTGGCTAGAACTTATGTTCTCAGGCTCAGATTTGGGTACCGTGCTGCTGTTGAAAGCTGAATGCCATGCACAAACATTGTAACTGCACAAAGTTTTAAGCCTAAACCCAAAAGGACTCCTATTATCCAAAAGAATAAAATATCAATCAAATAGTTGTTGAGAAATATCTGACAATACAGCCTGAGATCCATAGCATTGCAGGGCTGTAAATAGATCAGAATCTTGCTTCCCATATCCAAATATGTTCTGAAAGGCAGAATTTTCATCACAAATCCTGAATTCAGATCTCCTTCCCATTGCATTGGCTTCATCAATTATGACATTACCAGCTATAGATTCTTCATCATAGATATGAGGCACATAGCTGCAATACTTCCCAGTTCCTTCATCATCTAAACACTTCAAAGAACCCACAACATTAGAACTTGTACTAGATCCCCACACAGTAGTAGCAGGATTTGACATTTCATCGTGAAGGTAATTTGGAGACATTTCCATGCATCTTAATAAGTCACTTCCAGATGATGATGTTGTGTGGACTATATTTGGATTTACTGAGTTCTGATTGTAGCAAAACTCTCCTGCAATTGAGTCCAAGCTATAGCTATGAAATACATTTTCATAGGATGATGAATTTTGAAGGTTTCTCCTATACTGCAATTCAGGGTTTTCATTGATCATATTTCCAGGATACCCGAAAGGAGATTCGCTGAAAATATTGATTTGATTCTTAGCATCTCCCTTTTCTGAATCTGGGTGCACAAATTTGTCAATGTTCATTGCACCTTTGCTGCCTGCATTGACATTGAATGCAGAAATGCTGACTGAGTTATTGTTACAATTCCATAATCCAGGCAGAAGGTCTCTACAGTTTGATGGATCCTTGACAGGGATACAATCAATCTGAGGAACTGAAGTGTTTGACTGATTGGAAGAAACAACGGCTGTATAATGTGGGTTTTCCTTGTTATTGTCAATGGCAGATTGCTTTGGCATAAATTGTGATAACTTATGTTTGGGTGACTCAGTCACTGAGATTTTCTCAGCTTTGGCCAGTTTCTTCTTTATCCAAGAGTTCCAGTAATTTTTTATCTCATTATCTGTCCTCCCTGGCAAATGGGAGGCTATGTATGCCCACCTGCAGAATATAATGCAACATATATCCTCAGATTCAAAATTATCATATCTTTAAAATTCATGGACACCATGTAAGTTTAAGAGCCTCAACATGTGCAAGCCATAATGCCAGCCAAATGTCTCAATGTAACAGTTGAACTTTTGAGTACATGACAGTTAACTCACCTGTTTCCAACCATTTTGTGGAGATGAATGATAAGTTTCTCTTCATGAGGAGTGAAATTTCCTCGCCTGATATCAGGTCTCAAGTAATTGATCCACCTTAATCTGCAACTTTTTCCACAACGTTGAAGACCTGTGGGAAAAGAAAGCATCAAGCATTCCATGCCCATGATTCTAACGTTAGCCAATATTTTACAAGAAATACAATCAAGATTGGAACAACCAATTTAGTTAGAAAAGATATTGCATGTTTCATACATTAATTCCAGAAGCATTAAATAAGATAGCACGGATATAAGATTTACCAATATAAAAGCTTTTAAGCTAGAAAATTATACATCAATAAATGGTCATGTGAACTTGTGTGTACCAGATCTACTGGTTAAAAGTTCATTTTTTTATAAGAGAAAACATAATAGACTTTTATTAAAAAAGGATGAAGACAATTTTCAGATAAGCCAAAATGTAGGAGAACAAGCAGTCAGGAATGACACATTTCAATTTTGTCATCCTGAAGATCTATCTTTCTCAATCAAAGATTCTGCCTAAGGATTCGGCCACAGAATAATGTGATCTTGCAGGTTCATTAACCTTAATTAAAATTTATTCAAAATTCAATAAAAACCCTACATATAGAACCTGACATAAATTCATAAGTAAAAATTATTTGTTGAAGGGACCAGAATTTCATATTTATAAAATAAAACCAGTAAGAAACAATACCTGATTTCTCGGGAACTTCACTCCAGCAGCCATGTCCATTATTATTTATGTAATTCATGAGCTTCTCATCCTCCTCAGGAGACCAGAGCCCTCTTTTAACTTTCTGTTGGTTGCAGCACAAGTGTCTTCCCATTGCAAATAACCCAAAACAAACAATAACATTACCCAAAGGAAAATTGTAGGTAGCCTGACACTAATCAATACAACCTATGTCCCGCCTGCAAGATAAATTAAGACTTAAAAGCTCTTAAACTGTTTTATAATTCACAGTACAACCGTTGTGCAATAGACGTTCAAAATCCCGGCTTAGACAATGCCTTCTGACATGCTATCATTGTCTTTAAAGGAGAGAAGACAGATATTATTTCTCCATCAACTTCATAAATAGCTTTAAATCTTAACAAACTGTGATAATACTTCACATCAACTAAGATTACCGGATTACTCATTGTAGTAGACTCTGTGAGGAAAATTTATTGTACACCAAGACTATTTTATCTACTTTGATTATTTAGGGGATTACCTCAGCAGTTGTCATAGATGATTGGAACACATGGGACTCCTTCTACCTTATGTGGGTCACTGCTCAGTAGGCCATCTGCAGTCTACTTTTCATCTGTAAATCTCAACTACTAGACTACATGTTTTATTTGCCTCATAATGAAAGTTACTATGAAATCCCATTTCTTTAATTTGGAAAGGCTCAAATTATTATTTCGTATCAACTGAAGAACTGGGCCTTGCAGTAATGATAAAAGTGGTAAACTTTGGGTCCTGTCAGTTTTACAACTGCAGGGATTAAACAATTATAATCTTGCACGCATTTAGTTCATAGATGGACATCCATAATGATTAAAAAATAATATTTGGACCCTCAAATTTCCTTGAGGCAGATTTAGACCTCTACAATGATGGGAAAATCTTATGAAACTTTTGGTTTTAAGTGAACTTTATGAAATGGGTAAGAATGATTAAGTTGGTTATTTTAGGTCCTCATTTTTGGGCTTCCAAACATAATGATACAATCTTTTTGGTTTTATGATTTTCTTTTGAATTTTAAGATTTTCTTTTGAGTTAGTTTAGATGTAAGTTCATTGAGTTTAAGAAAGAGAAATGAAGATTTAATTTTTAAGTGTTTAAATTATTATTTGTATTATATGTAGATTTAGTTTTTGAGATGGTGATGAAAGTTATTGGAAGTTAAAAATGAATAGTTTTATATTGATATGTAGGAGGTATTTTTCGTGATAATGAATGGTACACTTAGCATTCATTGTATGTAGGTGATGCTCATAGATGTGAAGCATTGGGTCTTCCCAGGAGGTCACCCATCCCAATATTACTCCAACTCAAGCACGCTTAACCATGGAGTTTTCTCAAAGGTTAAACCCACTTAGCTTGCAACCACATTTGCAAAACCTTCAGCAAGTGTTGTGCCTTATGAGAGGTAGGTTCTTGTGAACCACTACTCATGAAACATGAGTTAATGATTTTGATTAAGAAAACTACGTTGTTGAATCCTGATAGCAATATCATATAATTTGACACACCATGGAAAATACCTCATACTTATCAATTAATGAGCTAAAGGGGCTCTATAATGAATGGTTCATAAGGCACAACACTTGTTGAAGGTTTTGCAAATGTGATTGCAAGCAAAACGGGCTTAACCTTGGGGAAAACTCCATGGTTAAGCGCACCTAAGTTGGAGTAGTACTAGGATGGGTTACCTCTCAGGAAGGCCCAATGCTTCACCTCTATGACCATCACCTAGATGCAATGAGTGAGAAGTAGACCATTCATTATCATGAGAGATGGGTTCTTGTGAACCACTATTCATGAAACATGGGTCAATGAGTTTGATTCAAAAAACTACATGGTTGAATCCTCATAGCAATATCATAGTTTTATATTTTCACAATAGAATAAAATTTTCAAAGTTTTTATAGATTAATCCTTTTTATTTTTTATAAAAAATTATTATATTATTAATTTTTAATTAAAATTTTATTTAAAAGTTTTTCAATTCACATATGTACATGTGTATATGTACTTGTGTATATGTACTTGTGTCAAAGGTTTCATCATAATGAGAAAATCATATGTCTTTATTATATTTAATTTTAGTTTTAATTTCCAGTTAAGTGGGCTTTGGTTTATTCATGAAGTTGAATGACTAGTTAATAAAGAGTTCATCAAAAATCAAGTCTTGCTGATTGCAACAGTTCTAAAAGTATGAAGCCAAAATTGTGTCACGAGCACCTTTGACAGAATAAATACCCCACAATCTTTAGTCCATCAATTTTTTTAAAACCTTTCAATAAAAAATCAATCTCTAATCTTTAATTCAGCAATTATTCTAAAACATTTTCATAAAAAAAAATCTCTAAAATGACTATTATCTATAATTCAAGAAATATCATAAGACCTTTCAATAAAAAATCAATCCCTAAAATGATTATTAAAAAGAAAATAGGACTCCTGATACAGATTAAGACCTCTAAGATGACAGGAACTTTGTTTTTATTTAAAGATTTCGATATAAGTGAACTTTATGAATCAAGGGAAAAAAAATGATAAAGTTGCTATTATATCAGTGTCTCCAGATTTATTAATTGTAAATTTTCTTACTGGTTTGGATGTGAGGTCTGTTAAAACACTGAGAATTGAGAAACACGTCGAAGATTTTGTAGTAAATGGAATCTAGTATGTACAGTTATATAACTAAAGGAAAAGGAATATGTTCTGGTGGTTGGTTTGGAGGGGCCAAAACAAGAAAAGGTTCTTTGTAGGAGATTTGGATGGAGGTAAGATTTGGCCCACTTGATGTCTTGCCTACCAACACTCTACATCTTTTAACAAATCTCATCATTTCCGCCCACTAGTACCAGAGTAGAGGGAAGAAAATTGACCCAATGACAGAGAACAAGGTAACTCACCAATGTGCAGTTATTCTAAGCCTCTCTATGAGCTTTATGTATTGTCATCTGTTCACAAATCCCAATGTATGCAGAAGACTTTTCTAACGTTAGACATAATTGTATGAAGACTCATCATACCTACTGGTATGCAATTTCTTGGTCTGCAATCAGTCCATTAATGGGTCAGGTTTTTGGAGTGTATAAGACATTTTTGTACCAACACCTTTATAAAGCGTAGTTTTCTATGCTCCAATGCTTTTCTCAAGTTTTTGTCTTGTCTCATCTACAGTACGTAAAGCTCAAAAATAAAGTGATGAAAATAGGTTGCAACCACAGGAGACCCCACAGCTCACATCTTGATCTATAAGCCATGTGTTACCTTAAGTCATCCTCTTGAATCTTCTGGTTTCCATAAGAAAACAAAATTCTCTAAATCCCTTTTCAAAGCACCCCGTGTATTATTTCAACATTGATGTTCAATTGCATCCAACAATTTAGTACACAAACTTTTTCCATGCTAGAATAATAAATACATAGATTACAAAAACATTTTAATGTTAGTTGATTACATTGTAGAATTGTAAAAAGGAGTTTTTTTTAGTTTGTTTTTTAAATTGTAAGAATCAGGTAGCTCTTTTATAAACTGTAGTACGTCTAGAGAACTTTTTTCATGTGACCGGTGGCGTTGGCCCAACATGCCCTTTGTTACCACGGGGGGAGACTTGACCTCGTGATATGTTGCACGTCTAGTAAACCTTTTTCATGTGACCGGTGACATTGGCGTAGCATGCCCTCTAGTACCACGGGGATGGGGGAGACTCAACCTCATGACGTCTTGCTTCCAACAGGATTCTTTAGCCAATCGAGCCAAGGCCCCCACTCATAGATAAAGAGTTAAGTGCTATATGATTAATTATAAGTTTTTAACATTTTTTTCTTTTTTTTGATATATTTATTGATCTTAAATATGAAGTTTTTATTCTAATATGTTTAATTTTTAAAAAATTTAATTTAATGTCTTTAAAATTGATAAATTGGAATATAGTATTTATTTGTTAATCTATATGTCAATGTTTTAATTATGTAGATCTTAGATTTAAGGACACCATCTTAGGTTATTTAGATTATGAACATATTATGATAGCAATACACATTTACAATATAGATCAACAATAATTGCAATCTTAGTCATAGCTTATTTGGCCATAGCCTATTCAATGTTCATTATTCTTAGTTTTCCTATTTCAATCTTGTCAAATCAATCTTGATGAGTGATTGTCATCAAGAAAATTGAGCGCTCTTACATAACAATCTCTTGTACAAATACTGAGTGCTAAACATGTTATATACCTCTCAAAATTGATAGCTTATAAAGGATAAAATTGTGCTAGAAAAAAGTGTCCATGGACCAAATTAGGGGTTCCCCCTAGTCTAGCCATTCAAAAAGCTAATAATTTATTTGTCATAAACTTCTCTTTGTTAAGCTAATCCATATTCTAACTTCTAGAACTTTGTTAATAAATTTTAAAAATCAAAAGCAACACCATACCAATTTCCAAACAATCTTGGTTATGTCTAAATATTTTTATATATTTTTATATATTTTTATATTTTATACCAAATTACTCAATTTCTTAATTTTATCGTCTCAACTCCTTAATTAATTTAAAGTCTAATTTCTATTATTTATTAATCATTTAAATTATTTTTAAAATTATTTTTTTCCTATAATAATATAATATATAATTAATTTAACAATAATAAAGAATATTTAATTTTTAAATGTCAATTATTAAGTATACATGTTGTACAATCACATCTAACAAACTTTAATCCTATATAGTTTTTTTCCCGCTCCCCTCTCCTTTGTCCGCATTTGAACAGCCTATGCACATAGTGGATTCTACCCTGGGGGTACCCCATGGTCCCCCTTTGTCCCCCCTAACCCTAGCCTTGCCTTGTCTCATGCGGACTCGTGTCCCTCGGGAGCCACTCCTAGAGGGTCTGGTCCTTTGGTTGTGGGTCATTCAGTGCCACGCACGATTCTGGTCTTGTCTGGTGTGGAAGTGTCAGCAGTCAAGATTCTTACGGAAACTAAAGGTTGGAAGGATGTGCTGAACAATGGTAATCTAAGCTCAAATCATCCACCTCCTTTTCAAGACGAAGTCAAAGCTTCGGGAACAGATTTTGCTATCTCTAATAAAGTCAGTGATAGGATTCTCTCCTCCATGGAGAACGTAGCTGTGGGTCATTTTCTCTCTTTCCGTCCCATTGTAGATATGGTTTGAAGATGGGTTGCTGCTAAATGGTGCCTCAAGGGAAGTGTGGACATTTGTGTAATGTTGGGTGGCCTCTTCCTTTTCAAATTCATGGCCTTGGAAGACATGGTTGCAGTTCTCTCTTCTAGGCCTTGGGTATATGAAAAGCACATTTTGGCTTTATGCCGCTGGAAGTTTGGGTTTGACCCTGCAGTGGATCTAAATAAATTGGCACCGGTCTGGGTTCACCTGCCTGGGTTGCCCTTGGAATACTAGGACGAATCCATCTTCAAAAGCATTGGGGATTCCTTGGGACATTTCATTACTTCTGACTCCATACCAGATCCAAGTGTAAGTTAGTGTTTTCCCACTTTTGTGTGAATAAGACACTTCCTAACTCTATGAAGTTGTGCTCTAAGTTTGATACCTGGGTCCAACCTGTGTGCTATGAAAATGATTTCATTTACTATCAGAAGTGTGTCAAACCTAGTCACCTTATCTCTGACTGTAATTCTTCCTTTAATCAAGAGTCTAACCTGAGAGACTCTGCTACTAATGCTAACCCTTCTCTAGAAAATGGCATTCTAAAGGATGATGATCTGGCCAAATTTGCCTTGCCAACTTTGGTTGAACCCCCAATCTCTAGGGATCCTCTTAGTGGGATGGAGATTTCTAGTGTTGATCTGGCTTCGAAACCTTGCTACTCTTTCTTTGACTAAGAATGTGGTAGTTGATAAATTTTTGGATGCAGATGATCTATCCTCTAGCCCGGCTCTTGGGGGGGATGAGTTGGTTGGTGGTTCCTTGTTGCAGGTGGGTTCAACTGGGACTAGTGAGACTATGGGTGAAGAGGGAAAAATTTGGGAGGATATGGGTACTGGAGTTATTGAAGAGACAACTTTTAGCTATGAGGGTTTGAATCTAGAGAAAGTTGTAGAAGAGGATAACTAGGTAACCCAAAAGAAAAGAGGGAGGAAGAAAAAGGCAGATGTGAGAGGTGACTCCAAGCCTGGAAGACCCACCCAGAGACAAGTGAGGTTGAGAGAAACTACGAATGAGATAGCCATTGGTAAATAGAGGACGTTGGAAGTGTACTCCAAGAAAGGTCAAAAATGAAAGTCATGTCATGGAATGTGCGAGGGTTGAACAACTATCATAAGTAGCTTGCTCTAAAGAACTATGTTTTAGAAAATAAGATAGATGTGTTACTTTTACAAGAAACCAAGATGAAAAAAGCTAATTTTGATAATATTGCTAAGTATTTACGGTCAAGGGCCACTTACTTCTATAGTGATGTTGATGGGGCATTAGGTGGTCTTGTTGTGCTTTGGAACCCTTCTAGGTTTAATGGCTTTGAACTATTATGTTGTCAGAGTAGTATGGATGTTTCCTTTGCCTACCCAGGTGGCTCTTGGTCGCTTATCAATGTTTATGCTCCCAACCAGAGAAATACTAGGAATGTTTGTGGTAGGTTCTTTCTAGCTGGGTTAAAAATAATAGCGGTTCTCATTGGTTAGTGGTTGGGGACTTCAACTCCCCCTTCTATCCCTCAGAGAAAAGTGGCGGTTTGCTGGATTATTCTGATAGCATGGTTGATCTAGCAAACTTTCTGAGTTCTATTGGCCTGATTGGCATTGACTTATCGGGCCAAGCTTTTACTTGGACCAACATGCATCTAGGGGAGGACTTGATTCAAGTTAAATTAGATAGATTCCTTTGCTCCAGTAACTAGTCTAGCCTACTTTGTGTCACTCTCCGAGCTCTACCTA
The DNA here is from genome assembly GCA_007258455.2 of Sequoia sempervirens. NCBI lineage: Eukaryota > Viridiplantae > Streptophyta > Pinopsida > Cupressales > Cupressaceae > Sequoia > Sequoia sempervirens. The sequence continues at coordinate 13,745 of VDFB02057936.1, forward strand.
GGATGGTGTTAGATCACAATCCTCTGCTACTGATCTCAAATGACCATTTTATTGTTGGTTCATTCCCTTTCCGGTTTGAGATAATGTGGAACTCCCACCCTAATTTCAAGAAAAAAGTTGTTGAATGGTGGAATATTCATGTTTGTGGTTCCCCCATGTTCAAGTTATTTTTTAAACTTAAACATATCAAATGTATGGTGAAAGGTTGGAACAAAAGGGTTTTGGGGGGTGTTTTCTAGAAGAAAAAAAAAAAAAGTTGTCGAAATAAATTGAAATTTATTCAAAATAAAATGGAGGATGGGGATGTCAATCTACCTACTTGTAACCAGGAAAATGAGAGGTGAAGGGAGTGGGAACAAATTTTAAGGAAAGAGGAATTTTTTTGGAAACAGAAATCTAGGGTCTAATGGCTAAAAGAGGGTGACAGGAACACCTCTTTTTTTCATGTTTCTACCATTAAACATAAGAAAAGGAATTGGATAACTAAATTGCATAATGTGTAGGGAGATGCAATCAATTCTCCCTCCTTAATCGGTCTCTTGGATGCAGATTATTTTCAGAAGGCTTATGTGGCTCCTGCTAAGGCTCCTAATCTAGCTCTCGATAGTTTGTTATTGGACCCTCTCCTGACCATCATTTCCCAAAATGATAACATTGGGATCCTCAATGTTGTCACTCCTAAGGAGGTAAAGTTGGCTACTTTCAGTACAGTGGCTTGCAAAGCACCTAGCCTTGATGGTTTTCCACTAGCCTTCATTCAAATCTTTTGGGAGATTGTTGGTGGGGACCTTGTCCTAGCTGCTCGTGACTTTTTCAAATCTAGTAAGATTCTAAAACAACTAAACCACACCTTTATAGCCTTAATTCCCAAGATTGTTAATCCTCAGTCTATGGTTGATTTATGTCCCATCAGTCTGTGCAATACCTTTTATAAAATCCTCTCTAAAATTCTCGTGAACCATGTTAAACCTCTCCTTGGCAAACTTATCAGCCCCACTCAAAAAGGGTTTGTGCCTAGTCGTCATATCCTTGATGCTACCATAACCACCCATGAATTGCTCCATTCCATGGATAGATGCAACTATGTTGGTATGGCCCTTATATTAGATATTTCAAAAGCCTATGATTTAGGGTGATTTGGAACTTTATCCCAAAATTCTTAGGTAAGTTTGGTTTTGACCAATTTGTGGTCAATCTCATAATGGAATGAGTAACAACAGTTAAGTACTTTTTTCTGGTTAATGGGACTCCTTTTGGGTTTTTCTCTACTGGGAGAGGTATCAGACAGGGTGACCCCCTTTCACCCTACTTGTTTATCATGATTGTGGATGTCTTGAGCATGAAATTTTCTAATCTGTTGTCGGAAGGGTCTATTAAGGGAATCAAGGTTGCCTCTTTCTTAGAGCCGACTGTGATCCAAGAATTTGTGGATGATACTTTTCTTTTTGGGAAAGCCTATGTGATTGAATCCGAGAAATGGAAAAATTGTCTCAACAACTACACTACTTGTTTTGGTTAATGTATTAACTATAATAAAAGTATGATTTACTTCTTCAATAGCACTCCTAACCTGCAAGCTTGGGTGACTACTATCCTAGGTTGTTTGAGTAGTTATCTTCCTTTTGTTTATCTTGGTTTACCCCTTACTATCAAGGAAGTCGCTCCTGACTTTTGGAATTTGGCCCTTGAAAGGATCCAAAGAAAATTGGCTGGGTGGAAAGGTTCCATCCTTAGCCATGCTGGTAAACTACAGCTCTTATCTATTGCTCTTTAAGGTATCCCTATCTACTACCTCTTCATTTTCAAGATTCCCAAATATATTGCTAAGAAATTTGAGAAAATTCAAAGGAATTTCCTCTGGTCTCAGGCTGAGGAAAAGAAGAAAATTTCTCTAATTAAATGGGCAAAGTCTGCCAACCTAAACATTGTGGTGGGCTTGGGATTAGGACTATCTCCAATACCAATAAAGCTTTAATGGCCAAAGTGGGTTGGGACCAACTAAGGAATAGAAAGGATTGGTGCAATATTATGAATGCTAAGTATTTCAAAATAGACCTTTGATTGACTACCTCTCAAAGGTTCACCCTTCGGGTTCCTTGGCCTAGAGGAGTATTTGCAGCCTACAGGGTCTACTGAGGACTGGGATAAATTGGAAGATTGGTAATGGTAATAAAATAAGATTCTAGGAGGACCCATGGTTACTTGATACCCCTCTGGAAAGCTCAGAATTTAGAAATCTTATGAGACTGGCACAAATTCTTTGGTGTTTGTATTAGTGATTACCTCCTTGGCCCTCATGGTGCTAGGAAATGGAATGATTTGGTCCTTTGCTGCCCTTTATCCCCTAATCTAATCCTCCTTGCCAAGACCCTAGAAGAGTTGCTCTCCCTTACTAGACTTCCTTCAACCAACATGGGGCATGAGTTCTTCTAGACTAATGATAAGTAGGGAGATCTTTCAGTTAAATCAGCTTACAATCTACTGACGGACCAGGGTGTTGTCCCTGATCTTTGGAAAAGGTTATGGAATCAACACATGATCCTGAAATTTAACTTCTTTTGGTGGACTTCCTGCCATAACAGAATTCTAAATCAGGACAATTTGAGAAAAAAGGGATTCCAGATTCCCAATAGATTTTTTTTATGCAAGTGCAATGAAGAATCAGCGAACCACTTTTTGTTACACTGCCCATTTGTTGTTGGTGTGTGGGAGCTGGCTATAGAACATTTAGGCATTCAATGGACTATGTGTTAGGATATTAGATCCTTTATCTTGAGTTGGACTAGACCCTTTGTCCACCCTTTACCTTGTGAAATTCGGAACCAGGTTCCCCCCATTATCTACTGGTGCTTATGGAAAGAGAGAAACAATAGGATTTTCAAGAACATTGAGATGAGTCTAAAGGAGGTTTTTGGTACTGGTTCTCGGCTCATTGCGGAAAACATTTCCACTCTTCAATGGGAAAACCTCGAATAAAGGTCCAACTAAGAGGGAAATTATTATGGCCAAGCTTAGCATCAAAACTTGGATGAAAACTCCTATGACAACTCTAGATCCTTGGCTAGAAAAGACACTACATGGAAGCCTCCAGATAGTGGTTAGCATAAACTTAATTTTGATGGGCTAACTAAAGGGAACTCGGGTAGAGCTAGAATAGGAGGTATTATTAGAGATTGCAAAGGAAATTTTGTGGTTGGTTACTCTAGGGGGATTGGTATCCATTCTTCTATGATTGTAGAAGCTAGAGCACTGCTTAAGGGCTTACAGTTGGTTGTTTCTATGGGGATTGAGAACCTTCATATCCAAGGTGATTCTAATTCTATTATTGATGTTGTTAACTTTGGCAGATTACTAGGGTGGAGTACTAAAGACATTCTAATAGACATAAGGCTCTTCGTGTCTAAGTTGAATTTAAAGATAGCTACCCACATTTATCGAGAGGGCAATCAAGTGGTTGATTCCTTAGCCAACTTTGGCACACATTGGAAATTCTCTAAGTGCTGATGTAATTTGGGGAACCTACCACCAGGCATTCAAGGTCTAATCCTGAATGAGCAGAGCCCTTACTTGATCCATGATAATAACTAATCAAGCACTTTTATGAGTTTCATGGGGGGTCCACATGCTTGTCTTATGGGTTATGTGGATGGGTGTTAATGATGATGGCCTACAAGTGGAAAATTTTGAATAATGAGGCAGAGTCTATTTTTAAAAGGGACATCATGAGGAATTATGGCAGGAACTTTATGATTAAGGCCAAGCTGGGTCGTACCTTAAGTAATCTCCTTTTGGGAATTGTACTAAGCCATCATATTTTTAAGTTTTTTTATTTTAATATTGATGTGACTAATAATTATGAGATCAAGCTCCTAATTGGTTCTATCCTTTCCACTATTTTGTCTCTACTTCTAAAAGTTGGCTTCTTAGGTATTTCTAAATTTGGCCCTATGACCATCTTGCCTTGGTTTCTATGCAAAAACAATGTGGAAGGAAAACCTTCAATTCCCATCATGTCCTGCTTACCTAGCCGCAAGTATTTGGATATCCTCATTTCTGAATTCACAAAGATTGCTTTTAGGGAATTATCTCCTCAAGCATGCAACCTGTACATTGCTTTGATTACCCAAGGCTACTTTGTTTAAGGATACTTTGTTTGGCTTAAAATCTTAAATGTGCAAGTGAATTTTCACCTTACCATTTTCTCTAACCTTTTGCTTTCACAAGTTTTTTGGTTATTCTGTGTGCAGAGTGACATTATGGATGGTGATAGGGTGCAAATGGAGCCCAAAAAATGTGGCAAATTTTTCAAAGATTTGTTAGTGTGGCACATATGTGTTGAAGGCAGTTTGGCTTCCCTAATGGAGAGTATAGTGGGCCACGACCCTAATTTGTTTCCCCAGTTCATTAACTCTTGGAAAGATTGTCGCATGACTTTGGCCGGTATTTCCTTTCAAGTGAATGAGGAAGTGATAGCACAAGCGACAGGGCTTCTATGTTTTGGTATGAAGCACCTGAAGCATACAAAAGCCTAGGATAATCAAAGTATGAACAGGTTTTTTGTGGGGAATGAGAAGTTGGTTCGTAACTAGTTGAGGTTTGAGAGAGAGGCCCTTCCACAGCCTTGGAACCATGTCTGCCTCACCCTTATGAAGTACATGACTCCGGAAGGTAGATACAAAACCTACTACTTCTATCATTTCCCTCTTTCAAATCACCTCTGGCATAAAATTGTGTTGAGCTTTCATTTCTTCCTTTTAATGGATTTAGAGAGTTTTGTTGGAAAATGCATTAAGACTATTGGCATCGATCTTGATGATACTCCTCCCCTACCACCTCACCAAGGCCTCATTTTGAGGCTCTACCACTTCCATCTTGTGTTATGCCCACCCAAACCCATTTTTGTTGTGTATATCGAGGAAAGTGAGCCTCTCATTGTGACCAATATTTCCCTGGCCAAGTCCAAAGGCCCCATCAGAAAAACCCATCATGTCTCTACTATACGCATAAGCCTAAACCTGTTACTAAGAAGCTTAAGGGGAATGTGGGTGTTGCCCAAACTAGTGTTGTGGGTAGTCTCTATGAGCCCAAGTTGACCCCTACCAATATTGTTTTCAAACCCACCCCGAAGAAGAAAGATAAGGAGGAAGCAAAGGGTTTGATGGAGCCTCTGACGAGGGACAATAGAGGTAAAAATGTGGTGGGAAAGGATTCTAAGTGGGACACAATGGTCATGGCTATGGTGGTGACTGGTGGTGATACCATCATCAGGAGATCTGCTAGGTTGGCTAAGAATAACAAGAAAGTGTTGGTTAATGACTTGGATTTGGAAGAGGAGCAATCTGATAGCAAAGATTGCAAGGACGAGGAGGAGTCTGGGGATGAGGAGGAGGAGTATGTTGGAGGGCCCCACTCCATTCATGATATTAGCAAAGTGTAGAAGGAGAACTCGGCTTCCCAGTCCTTGGACACATTGACATGGAGTGTTTTGATACCATGAATATTGTGGATTGTGGGGAGGAGCTATGTGTGCTACAAGAAAGAATGGAAAAGTTGGACAAAAAAAATTGTGGCTTGACTTGTTTCACTGTAAAACCAGTCCACTGTGTTACCAGCACCCTATCGATGGTTATGAAGGATGAAATGGACAAGAAGAATGTTGAAGATGGTCAGGAATGGGTTGGGGATGATGTTGTTAATATCTTGTCTAAGAATTGGATAAATGCCAATTAGTCTGTTGTTGGTATATTTTTTTGTCTATCTGTTGTTGGTATGATGTGTTTTTTTTTTGGCTTAGTCTTTTGATTTTTTTTGGTCTTGAACTTTATTGTCCCTTGTGGCTCTCTATGTAAGGGTACAACACCCTATAAATGTTGCTTACCTTATCAAAAACAAACTTTTATCCTATTAATTCCATTTTTAATATAAAATAATGTATTTAGATAAAATTAGAATTTAATATTTTAAAAGTCTAATATTAAATTATATAATATCATATATCAAAAAATAAATTATATAGTATTATATATGAACAAAAAGTATTATGGATTACATCATATATATTATTTAATTTAATATTATATAATTTTAAAGTTATAAATAATACTATGTAAAAAAAATTAATATTAATTATTAATTATACAATAGAATAATATAAAATTGTACATTATTGTATTATTTAATTATATATTACTGTGCAATTCATTGTTAATTATTTTTATAATATAATGAATATGCTTTCTAATATTTAATAATAGTATCTAAACTTTCAAACATTCATTATTGATTGTGTAATATAATAATATAAGAATCTAGCACATGTTGCATGAATTGATGTTTAATTATATCTTGTAATTTGATGTTCAAGTATATCTTATAATAGTACAGAAAATTTCAAATATCTAATAATAACATGTAAAAAATTTAATCTTAACTATTGAATGTATGGTACAATAGTATAAGATTCTCATCCATGCTATGTACCTTGATGTTCAATTACATTTTGCAATCATATATTAACTTTTTAATTTTAATTTATTTTATTCCACTTAGAACAATATTTATACAAGTTACATTAATGTTGCATAATTTTGATGTTCAATTACCAATAGTATTATAACTTTCTAAATTTTATCTAAAAATAATACTCTAAATTTCTAATATTAATTGATAATATTAGAGGGTCCAATAAATTATAAAAGTAGCATATAATGTTATGTAATCTTAAAATTAGAATTAAGAATCAGATACAACTTTCTAACTTTAAAAGTAAATATAAACTAAAATAATTTATAGAACACAAATAAATTATTATTTTAATTTGTAGAATCTATAATAACATCGCAAAATTCTAATTCATTATGAATAAATAGGTAAATAATATTATATAAAAATTTAATTGCCAAAAATATCTTACGACTAAAAACTATATGAGTAAAATAAAGTAATATCAATATATAAATAAATGAGTGTGGGCGGTTCGGTGGGCTCCCCCCAACCCCTCCTTTGGCCACTCAAATTCCTGGGTGGGCATGAGGTGGCTTTGGGATGGTTTTGGTGCTTGCGGAGGTGGCATTGCCATGTCATCCTTTGGCCTCTTTAAATTTCCGTGGGGAGGAGTTGGTTTTTTTTTAAGTATTTTGCTCTTGAAAATCACGAAGCCTTTGGTGTTTGATAGGGGGAATGTATGGCTATGCATTCAAGGCACCGTCTGTGTGACATGTCGGGTACAACAATCATAGAAATGACAGTTGAAGGGCCGGGTGGCGTCTCACTTCATTCGAAGTGATTATGGTTTGTAGGCGGAAGGACTGAGCCCGTAGCAAATCTTCATGGCAAGGATGAGATGATTGGCCCGCCATTATTCAGTTTCGTGTGCGGAGGCCTGACTAATCCTCTCACAAGTCTATTAATGGATCCGTTGATATCATTTTTAATGCTTTGTCTTCAAATTTTGGCATTGTCTTTTGTTTCTGTGCAGGGAATGACTATCAATGCTCTGCAAATGGCGAGGACGACAAAGTCAAAATTCATCATCCACATTTTAGCAGAAGGATTGGAAAGCTTTGGGGTCGACACACCAGTCTCTTTGGTGGCTACGGAGAGGCAGATTGCCTTTCGGGAAGTTATGGACCAGAGATTAAAGAGAATTTTTTCTGAGGATGATCTGGTGTCGTTGGTTGCAGTCAAAATGATCCTTGGTAAAGAACACCTGGAAAGAAAGGAGTATGCTAGAGATAATGCCCATATCTCCTCTTAATTTCTTGCAGTGCTTTTGGACTTGGAGACCCCGAAGGCAGTGGCTAAGGAGATGATGGTGCGCTTGTTCCGTGATGACTTGCTCGGTGGACTTGAGGAAACAATGAAGGTGGCCTTCATAGGCAAAGGCATTCTGCACCCGGCTAACTTGGCTCTTCTATGGGACATGGAGGACGCTGTTAAAGTTTATCCTTTTCTCTTAGACCTCAATGGGCCTACATTGTCGAGGCACAGAAAGATTGCGGATGTGGTTGTGGATTTCTTGAAGCGAAAGTTGAAGATGGTGCCGGTGGAGGGGCTGGAATGGATGGAAGGTTTTGTAAGGTTTAATGAAATCAACGGTTTCATGTGAGGGTTGGCCTGTGTGTCTAAAGCTTTTAAGTTGTATTGTTACTTTCTGTCACTTCTGGTGGACTTCTGCACAAAATATTTTGTAAATCTTGTCTTAAGTTGGTCGAGGGTCGGCCTTGGACTCTTTTTTTGTATCAATGGTTATCATGGCTGGTCTTTTGTTGCTCGTAATGGGACTATTAAAATTGTTAAATTGTGTCCTGGTTGGGTTGGTTTTTTGTTCGATTGTGTGTCCAGGATGGACTTCCCTGCGTTGCAGATGATTGTATATTTCTTCAATATCAATTTATAAAAAACTACCTTGCGTATCAAAAATATATATATAAATAAATGAGTGAATGATAAATTTCTCCCTTAGTATGACATCTCTTATTCTATGTCACTTAACCTAACAACATATGAAAAGGGTTGGTGGTGATCAATATCTATGGTCTCTTAGGTCCCCTTTAGTGAAAACCTTCACATGTCTTTTCTCTTCACATACCACATATTATCCTCTAAAAATTATCATTTTACCCTTCCTCTACATCCTACCTTAGGCTAATGTTTAACCACAATTTAACCCATCCCTTACGATAGGTTTAAAAATGGTCAACCTTTTTACACTAGGCTACAAAATAGTATAAATGGAAAACTATTTATCTACTCCAAACAAAAAAAAATTATACACATTTGTCTTACAAAATTCACTTACTCTAATCTAGTCCTCTTCTCTTGCAATATTTTCTTTGAAAGAATGATTATTTTTATAATGTTCTATTTCCTTGTAATTATAAAAAATTTCAACATCAACATCAACATCAATATGCCCAAGGAAGAAACCATTTTTATATCTTATCTCTCTTCAAGAAATATCTTTATATATTGATCAACTTGGTTGTCTAAGTGGATATCAATACATAAAATTCACTCTTATTATATTGTGCAAGTTATCAAGAAATATAAGCATATGTTCTTCAAGTCACAACCAATGAGATGCGTAATTGTCATTTGTTTTTGTTTCAATTATATAGTTAGCTTTATATTTGAGAGCTTATAGATTTTTTTGGTTATATTTTGTGAACTTCAAGAAAATCACCATTTTACTTCACCTTCTACTCATTTATCATTATAATTCCATTCATGGTCTAACCCATCACAGTGATTTAAATCATGGTTGAACTCGCCCATAACAACCAACATTATATATGTAAGCATGGTTTTATTTTATTTTTATTAATTCCTTCAAACCCTAAAATCAATAACAACCAAATTTATTATAATATATACAATAATTTTATATTTTCATTCCTCTTCCCCATGCCTAGGTATACATTCCTCCCTTTATCTTCCAACCCTAGGATTGTTATCTCAATCCAAATAGTTTAATTATTTCTTAACAAAACTTTATATATAGGAATAGCTTGTATTATTAGGACTAGAAATTTTACTCCTTGAAAATAAAGATAAAATGTAATATTTAATTACCGCAATTTTTAAAAATATATTTTAAAATTCTCATGGAATGGGGCTCCATACATGGAGAAATTATTTAGATTCCTTGAACAACACACTAAGCTACTTGTAAGTTGTATTATGAAATTTTTGAGTGATGCAAGAGCATCCAAGGTGAAAGGGAAATCATGTATCACCAAAAATATTATTAATTTATCATGTTCATTTTCAATAAAAGAGCTTTGGGAGTTAGGAGGATAGATATTTCAGTTTGCAACTATGTAATTTCCTTTGGGAAAAATTGTAATTGTAATTTTGGTGGAAATTATGTAGTGGTAAATGTTTCTAATTCATAAATGGGAAATATCCTTCTTGGGCATCCCATTCTTGGTGGGGACCACTTGGGGTGCATGTGCTTGCATGTTCAATTGCATGTGTTGCATGTATTTGCATGCTTGTGTCACAAGCTTTGCATGTTGTTGCATGACTATATTTGGAGCCATCAGAGCCATCAGGAATCATTAAAGGTGTCACAGTTGGCAAAGAGCATTGGTCAAAAGCTAAGCACCCATATGTGGGTCATATTTGCAATGAATAATTTTATATTTTATATTTTATATTTTATTCTTCTCAAAATGGGGCGTGGGATTTCAAGGTGGTTATTGTAGGTTGTTTTGGAAACCAATGGTGTTTTTCTACACACACAATCCCTATATATTGATGCTTGCTCATTTGGAGAAGGGGGGCTTTTGGAGAGTTGGTGGTTGCATACCCAAATTCTATCAGAATTAATCCAGAATGTTAAGTTGCAGATTTTTTGTATGTGTGAATCCCATGTTGTATGGGAGCATATGAGCTCCATGTTTACGTAATTCATTTTCAGATTTTGAACATAATACATATTGCAGATTTCTCTTCCATATTATTTGTTTTTCATGATAATTTGTTGCCTTCTTGCATAGTGTTTTGTGTGTGTTTGGTTTCATATTTGAAAGGGAGAGTCATCCTTTTCATTAGTGGTATCAAAGTAGGTTATTCTAAGTCTCTAAATAGAATTTCAAAGAGAGGAAGTTTGCAATATGACATATGAGTTGTGGGTGAAGATTACAATGCCTCCAAGAGTTACCCAACATGATAGAGGTAAAGGTAGAGGAGGAGGAATAGATACTCCAAGAGATGAATTTAGAGCTCTTAGAAGGAAAGTTGAGGTTTTACAGGAAGATATTTGCAGAAGAGATGTGTGTATAGAAGGAGATGATAGTGAAGATGAAGTTGAAGAGGAAGAACAAGATCGTGTTGGAACTATTAAAATTTGATGATTTTATGTATCTTTCATACCCCCTGAGTCTCCATACGAGTCCTTCCTTAGGCATATTTTCCTCTTCTCATGATATGATTACTCATATTTGCCCCATATTTCATCTATGTCTGCGTTTTCCACATTTTGGTCCATATCGCATTGAGTCTGTTTGAGTCTCCCCGGCCCATTGTGTTTTTCTGCTAATATTTATCTATTGTAGGTCTATCGGCAAGACCTTTGTATTGTTACAATGACTGGGTTTCACCTATAGGCTGTTGGTGTAACTTTCATGTTGTTTCGGCGACAAAGGAGAGGTATATCGACAAAAGTATTTTCACCGAGGTGAGGTCTCCCTGAATGGGTCGAGTCTCACTGACTTGCGCATATGAGGATTCATCGGCAAAGCTTGGATTTATCAGCATTATATCTTGGCAAGACCTTGTTTTCTTACTGACCAATGGCGTGTGGATTCATATCAGTATAGGTTGGAGCTATCGTCATGAGGTCTCGGCGAGTGACCTTCGGTCTCACTAACTTTTCAAATGGGTGCTCATCGGCGATAGGTCTTCTTGCATTGTAATATCATGGTGAAACTCCCTATCTTGCCAACCGATGAGACGGGTGAACTTTTTGGCATAGGTTCAGGGCTTCGGTGAAATGTCATAACGATCTCGTGGTGTCTCGCCGACTTGTGAAAAGAATGCATCGGTAAGAGTTGAGGTTTGTGGCATGAGGTCTTGGCGAGTATCATTTGTCTCACTGACGAAGCACAAAATATTTCTTCCAAATGACTTTCGGTGAGAGATAATGCTATCGATATAAGATCTCAGTGAGTGACCTTCAGTCTCGTCAACTTTGCACATAGAGTTTTCTATTACGAGGCATTTCGGTGAGACTAGGATGACTTCGGAGTAAGTCTTAGCGAATACATATGGGTCTCACCGATGGAACTTCATTAGGAGCTCTATCGGTGAGAAAAACTAAATGTCTTGATGAAGATGAATATAACAAAGGATACTACTCGGTGGGACTTTTTGATTTCGATATGTGGTCTTGGTGAGGTTCCCAGGTCTCACCGAATAGAAAGTAGAGATGACTTGGTCGGCATGGAAATTGGATTATCACAATGACATATGAGTTAGATGGGAGCTCTCAATGAAGCATAATGAAATCTATATGACATCTCCCCAATGGTCGACAGTCACAGCGAAGGTGAATAACACCACAGAGCGATTAATGATTGAATTGCCTTCGGTATAGCTATGATATGTCTTGGTGACTGTTTCACTGGTGGATAACAGAAATTCAAAAAAAACTATGGCCGACATGTGAATGTTAAAATAACCATTGCAGGTCGACTTGATTGGAGCCCGAATTTTGTGGAGGGCCGACATGGATTTTCAATTTGTTTTATTTTCTTGATGTTGGTGTATAAATAGGAATTTTGTAATTGTAAATCATTAGCTATTAGATATTCAATATACAGTAGGAAATTCTGATGGATATAGTACAATAGATTTATCAGATCAGAGACTATGATGCATGTTTTCAAATTGGAGGTATTTATGAAAGTTAATTGATGTTGCTGCATATTTTTGGTGTCAATTATCTGTTGAATTTAATGAAAGTGTTGCTAAGCTATCTCCAAGATGGATTCTTTCTAGTTTTTTAAATTGATGTAACAAGTTTATATTCAATTCATCAGTGCACATTTCTTGTATTTGTGTGGTTAATTGATTGGTTCTTTCAAGCAAAGATTAAATCCTTTTAGTTGATCACAATAATCAGAGAGATTCATTTGGATTGTTGAAGTAGAGCTTAGTAGTCACAGTCTTGCATGTTTATACAAGTTGTAAACAGAATATATGCCAGATAATTTGAGTTTTCTCCAGAGAAGTGTTGCTCATCTTGATCTCATTTGACTCTACATACCCAACAAGGCACTGGTCTCTACATTTCATCATTTTGAAATCATTTAGTTTCTTTATATCTGTTAACTAAGCATTTTAGGATTTAGATTTAGAATATTGTTCACTTCCATCTGTCATTGTGGAAAAATTATTGCATGAAGGATAATCATAAGACAAGTTTTCTCAATCCAAAAAGGTATACCCGCCTGGGTCTAGCAACACCTTAAGAGTAGAAGGTTGAGTTCTCTAGACCTTGTATGTTACCCTGAAACATATCAAGAGATTGGTAGCCTCTTTTGGCTTTCAGCCTATGTTTTTGAGAACTAACAAATTGGTGACTGTACTAGGGGCTATATCAGAAAATTCGGTTGAAGACCACATTATAGAGTCATTGAAGAAAAGGTTATAATTTGAGAAGATTCAGAAAGAGTGATTTTTCTGGGTAAAAGATCAGAAATAATCATTTTCCTACTTTTGGAAAATTAGGTGGTGACTCTGAAAGAAACATTTCATTTGTGCAAACATGAATGGAAGAAGATCTCAATATAGGGGAGGTCATACTGGAGCTCTTGCTGGCAGCAGTAAGTGGACACACAAAGATGACAGAGCTGATAAGGGAAAGAGGATCAATGAGGACATGTGCATAATAGACAAAGGAAAAGCACTAGGAGCACATTGTGAAACATATAATTGCTATGATACATGGAAAGATGATTCAAGTGCAAAACTTTGTACCCCTGAAGATCAAAGAAATACTTTTCCTTTTCATGATTCTCAGAAGAAGGCTGAGTTTGAAGCTAGACTTGAGCCTGAACGAATCATAATTCAGCATGAATATGATCAGAAGATGGAAGGTAACCAAAATGTGTCTATTGATCATGAGCTTCTTGAGGACGTAAGAGCACAGTTTGAATTACAAAGGAAGATGATAGAGGAATTAAAGGCTAAATTGCAGAAAACTCATGTTATAGATCAGACAGCTGATTGCCGCCCAAAGTATGTACCACCTCATAAGCAAGGAAATCATGGTGCAGGGCCTTCAAATCCACCAGTGTCTCCTCACCATTAGATAGGGAATCACTATAAGCAGCCAAATCATCCACTTCATATTCCCACACAGCATATAGTTATGCATCCACCTCCTGGTCAGCCTTGTGCCCCACAGCATAATGCACAATACAACAACCCTGTGTACCAATATCAGTACACACCTATCCATCCCCCTCACCAACATACAACCATGATCAGACAGTTTGACTTAGCAGGTTTTCAGTTATACCCTTACCCTATGGATGGCAGTTGGAGGGGTACAGTGCCCAAATTTACTGGGAGTAATGCAATCACTATTGAAGTGCATTTAAGGATTTTCAATGTTTTCATCCAAGATATAGATGTGCCATATGAAGATTTACACATGAAGCTATTTATGATGTCACTTCTTGAAGATGCTAGTGATTGGTTCAATAGCTTGCCTGCATTTTCAATTAATTCTCTCCAAATATTCCAGGACAGATTCCTAGAGCAATATGGGAATCTAAATGCACTAGATGCAGCTCTTCATGAACTGATGTGAATTCAAAAAAATTAGAATGATTCAATTTATGATTTAAACTAAAGATTCAACAAATTACAAACTAAGGTACCTCCTAGATCAAGGTTGCCAGATTCTGTAGCTTTGAGTGTTTATTTGAATGCATTTGATCCTAAAACAGGGTATGAACTAAGAAATAGATTTCCAAGAGATTTGGCTGAAGCATAGAAGATTGCACTGACAATTGAAAATAATAGAAAGGCTGCTGGTATAATCAATAAAAGAGATAACCCTAGGCCTCCTCAACAAAGCAACAATTATCAGTATAAGCAAGAGAACACATACAGGAATGAAAGGCCAAGGTTGCATGATATGCGTTATAATATAGACTGGAAGGATAGAAAACCTATAACAGCTAGGCCTGGAAACAAAGAGACTCTTGATCCATTGAGCAAGAGGGGAACCTATATGGTAAGTAACAATTATTTCTATGAAGCTTGTGATAAGCCACATTCCCCAGACTATTGTGTTGTTGCTCAAAGGAGGCAAGAAGAAGGAATGTTGATGGAAAAAAATGGAGAAGATCACAAAGTGTATCTGACTTCAAACACCTTTTACCATATGGAAGAAGGGTACTCATCTTTAGAGGATGAAGGCTATAAATATGATGTTTCAAATCAAAAATACAATGTCCATATGGTTGAACAGTAGGTCTTTTATGATTCTGAAGAAGATTATACAGAGCCACATTCTATTGAGCCACCTGCTCAATGCAGTGTGAGGAGACTCACTAAAGATGAAATGGAGAGAATAACTATTGTAGTAGTTGAAGAAGCAAGGAGTAAATACTGGTTGAGAAACAGAAAAGTAAATGAGATGAAAGGAATTCCTAGGGGAATTTTTATCAAAGATCATAAAGCAACACAAGGAATTGTGAAGAAGCCAGAAAACAAACAGCATGATAAAAATGAACAGAAGCATGTCCAAAAGTAGGAAGTTGAAGAATTACACAGAGAGATACAAAAGCTTGACCAGCCTAGTAAAAAAGAGAAGGAAGAAGACAAAGTAGAAACACCAGAACAGAAGAAAATTGTTAAGGTGGAGGGCTCTTCTTTTGACTTCACACAAGCATTATCCCAGGTAAA
Organism: Sequoia sempervirens; assembly: GCA_007258455.2. Classification (NCBI taxonomy): domain Eukaryota; kingdom Viridiplantae; phylum Streptophyta; class Pinopsida; order Cupressales; family Cupressaceae; genus Sequoia; species Sequoia sempervirens. The sequence continues at coordinate 29,171 of VDFB02057936.1, forward strand.
AATATATGTTCCTCTACTTGAATTGATGAAAATAAAAGAATACAGAGATAGTGTTGTGTAGACATGCAAAATTTACATTCTGCATTTGACCAAGTCCATTCATCAACTGAACTAGATGTTGCATTAGGTCCATTCATCACCTTTAATCCATTCATTAAATAATCTCATTTATCAAATAAAAATTATCATTCAACCTTCATTTTGCATCATCCATTTAATTAAATAAATCAGGACTTCATTTAAATCAAATCCTAAATCATATTCCATCATTTTCTGATTTAAATAAATCAATTATCAAAGTCCAAAATGTCAAATCATCTAATCAGCATTAATCAGCATAATCATCATCTAATCCTAATCTAATACTAATCACATCCCACTTGCATTATCTAGATCTAGCCATTTGCACAATAAATCAATTTTATTGATTTATTAAACACTCATTTTCCCTCAACATGACAAGTCAAACAGGGCATTTATTGCTCTTCTTTCTTGTCCCCTCTCAAAATTTATTGCAAATTTGAATTCAAAATTTCCCCCTCTTGGGCACTCTTCCCAAATCTTGCACAACCATTGACCACTCACATGATGACAAGTGTCCTCAACTCATTGGCTTGTTTTTGATCCCACATTGGTCCCTCTTCAACACTTGGCATTTTGAAAATCTTTAAATAGGTGCTTCATCTTTGAGCAAATCCTTCACAATTTTAGGCAAGGTTACTCTCTTCATTTGAGATTTGATCTTGTTCATCATCACTCCACCATCTCCATCATTTGCATTTTATCATTTACACAATTTGAGCTTTGATCAAGGATTGGGAAAGGGTCACTAGCACATGTGACACCAATCCAACTATGGAATAGGTAACTTGTGATTGTTTTCATGATGCTTGTAGCTTTCTTTCATCTTTTTGTTGCATGTTTTAAGCATTTTACAAGGTATTTCATAGAGGTATTTTGTTAAATTTGTGAAGTACTAACCCCTATATGAGTTTAGTTTATGCAGATTTTAATGGATGCCTACATTTGGCGCTAGAAGGAGGGTCGTTTCATGCTTGTTGGAAAATTTTACCATCTAACATGTTGCTAGTGTTTCCAGGTTTTGCATCTTAGTTGGAATGGCTTTTATTTCACATTAAGACTGGTCATATTATAGTTATTATCTGAAATTTAGAAATAAGTCTCTTCTAAAATTTGTTTAAAGTAAATTCGTGGCATTGTTGTCACTTTGCTCTTCTTTTTTTTCAATTCAGGCTTATCTATACTTACAGATTGTCATTCTATTTTTATGAATTTTATTTTTTCCCTGAAGAAGGTTCATTCAAATCTCATGCTTCATTTCATTTAGAAAGCTTCAACTTCTGATTGGATTCAAAGAGGAGACAAGTAACTGCCTCACAGAAAAAAGAACTAGTTATATGTTTTACGCCATGGCCATTGGAGAGAACTAGATATATTCAAAAAAGCTTTAGATAGGTTATAGAATTTGGCGTTACACTCACTCTTCTCTTGCACCTATCATGCCTTTTAAAAGAAACTCGCCATTCTAGCAAGCAGGCTGTCCTTTCAATTTAGCATATTCCAGTATATTTTATCGTATTCTGGTATGTTTGATTGATGAGGAGCTGCGCTGACTATGCTTCTCTTTTACCTTTATGTATATAAGATAAGGTGCTTTTCATGTCATAAGCTATACGGTGGGCAGGGGTGGTGTTTATAAATGGCGATTTAACTGTTCAGTCTCCCTGCACTTTTTGATGCCAAGCTAACTTTTGTTGTTCTTATCATTGAGGTGGTTGAAATGAATGTAACACCTGATACAGATAGGTAGGGTGCTGGTCCAAGGTTACAGAATTTGGCGTTGCACTTACCAATTTGCATTCATTTAAAAGTTTTTGGCACAATTTATTGCTCACCTAGTCAAAGTGCATTTTCTTGAAAAAGAAAGAAGTCTGGAGAAAGTAGCTTTACACCTGTTCTTTGATTTGCTAAATCTGTAGCCTTTAAATTCTGGTGTGCTTCAATGATTAGGTACAGAAAAAGAAAAAGAAAAACATTTTGAGCGACAAAGAGGAGTGTTTGAATATCTGTGGTAAAAAATTATCTTGACTGGTAAAAAAATAAAAAAATGAACAGCAGTAGGGTGATTTTATGTATTGTGTTTACTCCAGCCATTCTTCCTTGCTGAGATAATAATGATTGATGCCTTTTATAATTTAAAGAGCTGCAAGAGTGATTGGAAAAGATTGTGCGCATTTATTTATTGACTGTTTCCTACTTTCATCACAGAAAAGGCACATTTATTTATTGACTGTTTCCTATTTTATTTCTTCACAGGCACGCATTCATTAATTGTTGTATTGGATTTGTATTCAATGACAAATGTGGCGCTGGAAACAACTCACTCTTATAGAAAATCACAGAATTTAGGCTGCCAACCCAACATTTGAAAGATTTGACGCCCCAACACTTTAGTGTATTCGTTTGCTTTAAACTTCTGCATCTGCATTCGATGGATTATTAATTTTGCATCTGTACAGGGAAGATATTAAGAGAATGCATGAGTTTGTAAAGACCTTGACGTACTAAGCAGCAACACTCCATTTCAGCATTACTATTTCAGTCTAGTCTAAAAAACGTCTTGTCGCACATTTATCCATTGTTATCATAAAGTTTTTTTTTTCCACCCTCCATCATTATGTCTTAAATGCGTTGGTCTACAAATGGCGCTAGAACAGATTTTGAAAGTCATCCATAGTTATCCCTGAGAGTATTTTGGAAGTCTTTAACAGATTTTATTCGCTGTTTTTTTAATTTTTCTGTGCCTACTAGTAACAGTGGCTAGAAAGCTTTTAAGGCAGATTTTATTCATTATTTTATTTTGGGCGACTTTATTCTATCACACATTGTTGTTAGGAATTGATGAGTTAAAGACACCGACACTTGGTTGACCAGATGGTTCTTATGGAGGACGCAATTTTCTATGTGCCAACTGCATTAACTTGAATACAGCGTGAGCTTTTTTTGCAGGTTCAATTAAAGAATATCAAGAGGTCATCATGACGGAAGGACCAAAATCTTCGCTTGTCTATATTTAGTTTGTTTTGTTCGCATTGATTTTTTTGGATTAAAGCCTTTTTCCCAAAGACTTTATAATGTGAAAAGATGGTAATTCATTTGTTAGTCTAAAAAGCATTAAGTCTTTATTATTTGAACATAGTTCTTTCTTCTTCTTTTTTATCAATGATTTAGTTTAATATGGGGTTGCATTAATCTTTGACATTTAGACTGTGAGTCTTTATTTCGTTCTTTCATTTGAAGTCAATGATCAAAATGAACTCAACTTAATCTTTTGATTCTCACATACTTCTTTTTTTTTTTTAATAGGTAGTACAAAAAATCAAACGAAGGGCAACCAAGGTACCAAAAGCCAACAAAGGAAAGTGAAAAGGTGCAAAGCGGAAAAGAGAAGGCTATCAAATGAAAACCAAGGAGGGGAAATTCTTTTTTTGTTCAAACACAATGTGTTTTTAAACACTTTAGTGTTTGATCAACACTACTTCACGAAATTGTTTTCCTTTTCGTTTTAGAACACTAGTTTTCATTTGGGGCTAAAACGAACAATTTTATTTTCATTGCAAAGGGCTTAAAATGAACCTTAGGACACACTTACTAGATTTCGTTTTGGGTTAAAAATTGAACAAGCAATCTTCATATTTCATTTAGTGCTTAAAACGAATTCACAATTGCTTTGAAGGGTATAAAACGAACAAGTGTTTGATTTGTGTGATTGTCTTTTGAGTACGTATCCTCTCCCCTTGCGCTTCGTGCGATCTAGGGTGCAAGAGAACACTCAAAATACATTTTATTGCTTTGAAACACTTCAATTTGGGCTTAAAAATTGAACATCTTGTGCGAGTGTGAGTAGGGGCATTTTTGCGTACATTCTCTTTCTTTGTGCCATCAAAGATCGATCGAGTTACGGATTGTGTCTTTGCTCGCTTTTGTTTATCTTAGAGGGCCTGCCTTGGGGAAAAAGTACTCACCCAAGCGACGACTCAACCGGTAACACTCTAAAGCCAAGAGTATTTCCAGCCGGGATATAAATGATGGTTTTGGTTAAACGCCATAATCACGCGGTTGGCTCCGACAGGATGGATCCGAAAGGGGACTCTTGCCGTATGGGTCAATCTCCACGAACGAAAAGTCCTTACTAGAACCCATGTGCTAGAATTTGCCAAAATCCTTAATCTATTTGTTGGTGCAAGAACGGTCGTTCTGAAGCCGCCCCACACTCTTATGGTCTTCTAGTAGAGATGGAAAGCATGCCATGGGAGTTTCATGGGTGTTGATGCTTGGCTGCCCCGATTGACGATAATGAGCCGTGGGAGCCAGTGGGGTCAAGCATCTAACCATCCGCTAGGGATAAGCGTAGCTGGACTTGTCCAAGTGGGAATCCAACAAATATAGTCTTACACATCCATAGGGCTTGTAATTATTCTTTGTTTGAAAACACAGTGTGTATTCGAAAACATTTTACAAACAAACATTCAACATGATTTCTCAAAATTTCAAACCCTCTTAAAGACAAATATCATTGACTCAATCCATATGCTATTGCTTTCCCTTGGTATTCACGTCCTTAGAGGTTCCTAAGCATTGGATTATACCTCAATTTGTATTTTTGAGTAAACAATAGGAAAACCCTTGCCTTAAGTTCATTGAATTTCCACATAAAATATCTTGTGGGGTTTAAGGAAATTAAGACATTGGTACATCTTAGTTTGAAACTTTAATCAAAGAGAGTGTTTTTTGGTAAAATAAATCCATTAAGCAAAGACTAAGCAAAATAAACTTTCATGTGTGTTGAAGACTCCAAATCCCAAAAGCACAAATCATTGATTGGAAATCCAAAGTGTTCAAATCATTCCTTGGTTACAAAGGTCTTTAGGAAGTATATGCATGCTCTTCAAAACCTAGGTCTTGGAAAATACAAAGTGGTCTTTTTAGGTTCATCTAGGGATCAAAACAAATCAAACCTCTTTCATACATCTTTCAAAACATCAAAATCCATCTCACAAATCATCTTTTGAAAAACCTGGAAATCATCCTTGAAATGCTAGGCTTTATGACAAAATCAAGCAAACACCAAAATCATTGAGACCAAGTCCTTGAAAACATTTATCAAAACACCTTTGGTTAGGAGTGTGTAAATACATCCTTTTGCATATCCTTAGTCAAAGTCATCCAAAACATCTTGTCTAGCTTAGTGTATGTAGATGAATCCTTCTCATATACTTAGTGAAACAATCACCTTGTTTGGGTAGGTGTGGGTAGATGCATCCTTCTCCTCACACATATCCAAATCATCATCCTTTGAACACAACTATCCTATTAGATCATTATCAAACATCTTAGGGTATTTTTGTTCAAAATCAAAATCAAAATCCAAATCAAGATCAAGGACAAAATCTCAAAAATCAAACCAATCAAAAATCCAAAGTCCTAGCATTTTATTCAAGATTTATCAAAAGCCAAAAGCAACACCCATAAACATCCATAACATCTATCTGTGAACATCACCATCATATCATCATCACGTTTGATCCTAAAAGGCTTCCTAAAAACTTTCACTTTGGGACATAAAATAGAGATTAAATCCAAGGAATCAAGAGATTCATCTCCCATATTTCCGAAGATTGATCTTTGTTTTATGGTTCTAACGAGATCTCAATACAAGAAGAGTATGGAAGCCCACAAAGAAACTCCCACTTCAAGTGACCTTAGCCAAACAAACACATAAATGAATCTTGCAGAATCAAGCAATCCATTGGTCCCCTCATCATCACAAAACCCACAAGAAGAAAATCAAGGGGAGGACCTCACCTTTGGAATGTCTCGCAAAGAAATAGCCGAAATGCTCCAAAATCCGGACAACCATAGAATCATCAACATCATGATGAAAATTAACCCTTCGTTGTACATGCTTGAACTAGCAAAACAAGGGGCCAAGTTGCCTTCGGATTTTGATGTGAGCACCATAGTAGAGACATATTTTCCGCCAATCTCATCCACCATCCCCATTTCATCCACACCCCCATCCCAAAACATCACACAAAACATTCCAAAAATCACGACATCGATTGCTCCAACCCAACCAAATGTCAACAAGGGAAGCACATTTCTCAATGAACTTCAATCACATCCCCTTGTAAATAACCAAAACTTGGACGCAAACACCACAGTGGAACAAAACATCCTCCATAATCCATTACACCAAAATTTTCCTCACTTTACATTACGACCTATCATCAACATCTTTTCACGAAGCACCACAAACACCTCTTCTCACAAATTCGCAAGAGGAAGGAGACATGTTTGGACTAGGGGGCATATTCAATACCACAACACTTTTGCAAGGATTCACCCCCTCACATTTCCACCTATCCCACCACTACCATTATCATCCACATCATTCCTTGGCTTGGGGTTGCCTCCCCTACCAAGAATCAATCAAACCGCTATCCCAACCATCAATCAAAACATCTTGCCAAACGCTCAAAACTTATTGTTGACATCACAACAACAAATGACAAACACGCAAGCAATGGAAACATCATCGAACACCCCCACAACATTGCAAAGCATGGTCTCTCAAGGGCCAATCACATCAACGATGCCACTCACCGCATCAACAACACCATCCACCAATCACGTGATCAACATGACAACACCATCCACCAACCAAATGATCAACACAACATCACCATTCACCACCACCACAAACGCCATTCAAAATCCACCACCACCCCCACTACCACCAACATTCACCACATCAAACCAATTCGATGCAACATTGCAAGCTGCTTTCTAAAGAGGCTATCAACAAGTGCAAAAACAAAAAGCTGTGCAACAAGCCGCTCAAGCTGCGCAAGCTGCCAAAACTGCACAAGCTGCATTACAAGCACAACAGGCACAACAAGCTCAAGCATTATTACAACAACAACAGCAACAACAAGCCGCTCAAGCCGCCCAAGCCGCACAAACATTGCAAGCACAAAGAATCGCTCAAGCACAACTATTATTGCAACAACAAACCGCACAAGTGCAAGCCCAAGCACAAGCTCAAGCGCAAGCACAACAAGCACAAGCACAAGCACAACTTCTTGCACAAGCAGCACAATGGCAAGCGTACCAACAAGCGCTAAAGCAATACCAAGAGTAACAAGAAGCAACAGAATTGGCAGCCCAACAACAAGCGTTGTGGGAACAAGAACAAGCAGAACAACAAGCGTTGTTAGAACAGCAACAAGCGCAACAGCAAGTAGAACAACAAGCATTGTTAGAACAACAAAAAGTGCAACAACAAGCAAAAATCCTAGCACAACAACAACAAGAGCAACAACAGGCATTGTTCATCCAAAAGCAAGTAGAAGCCTACTTCGCTCGCCACAACATACCGATACCATTGAACAATGCGCAAACCAACCCATCCATCCAAACCACGATTGCAACACCCCAAAACACATTCATCCCACCCCCTGATCCTCAGAATGATATGACGACACAATTCAAGTTGCTCTCACAACAAGTACTCAATCTTCAATCAGGGCGAACAACCAAAACGCAAAGCAACTTGTGTCCCTATCCATTTGATAGGAGCCTAGACATGAAACCATTCCCTAAGGGATTTGAGATCCCTAAATTTGACAAATATCGAGGGATGGGAAACCCTGAAGATAACATCAGGGAATTCCAGGTTCATTGTATGGAGGTTGCATATGATGACACTTATCTAATGCGGCTATTCCCTAGGAGCTTAGCAGGAGATGCTATAGAATGGTTCTCTTGCTTACCTTCAGGCATTAAGACATTCGAAGAAATTAGAGATGTATTCATTAGAAACTACGCATGTAACATTAAAATGGATGTTAGTCTCGAAGAACTCTACGTTCTGAAACAAGGAAAGAATGAATCTTTCGCTTCATTTCTTCAACGATGGCGATCCAAGGCCAATCGGAGCAAATGGACCATGCCAGAAGAGCAACAAGTCTACACAATCATTACCAATCTTGAAAGTCGTCTATCATTCCACCTTAAAGTTCAGGGAATCACCACCTATGATCAACTAATCTCCAAGGCGCTTAGCATCGAAAGAGCCCTTACAATGCAACCCATCGAATCAACATCATATCACGAATCACAAAACAATCGCCCACCATCAAATTACAATGATAAACTTCGTACATGGGTGAGAAACAAGAACATCACTAATGATGGCGTCGTTGATGCCAAGGTGGTCATTAGTGGTCCACGCCAAAATACACCCACACCGAAAATCCAACCACAACGCCAAAACCCTCATCACACAACATATCAACCCAACAATAATCCCACCATCAATAACGTCAACGACCAAAGAGGACCACCTCAACGCAAAACATACCCCAAATGAAAATACACTACTTTGGGAGAACCACTTGAGGACATCATGAAAAAGCTAATCGACGAAAAACTCATTCAAGCTCCTACATTTGAGAATTATCAAGAACCTGATGTCAAACCTCCTTGGTACAATGAGAATTAATTGTGTGAATTCCACAAAATCAAAGGCCACACCATAAATAATTGTATGAGACTCAAGAACATCATTCAAGATCTCATCGACAAAAGAATCATAAATATGGAAGCACCTACTGGGAATCAGGACCTTAAAATCTACACGAATCCGATGCCAAATCATGGTAACAAGGGGAATAACAAGGATAAAGGAAAAGGCAGTGTAAATCATGTGTACGAAACAATTGTTGCCAACCTCAATGAAAATTGCATGGTCATCACCATCAAAGGCGCCCAGGCCGAAGACTGTGGAGTCACCACAAGAGGTGGAAAAGTCACCATTGCAGGGTCATCCCAACCCAATAGAGTCCCTACATCAAGAGCCGTTCCGTATAGCTACAATGTCGTAGACCAACTCAAGAGAACACCAGCACATATCTCCATCATGGATTTGTTAAAAATCTCATCGGCCCATAAAAAGATCCTCGAGGAAGCATTAGCCTCATCTACCGTCCCCATAGACCTCGATGCTGAACAATTCCAAGCTATGGTCAGAAACATCATAACGCCTAACCTCCTTACATTTTTCGACCAAGATTTTCCCGCCCAACCATCTCACAATCGTGCACTTCACTTGGAGGTCATTGTGAACAAAAGCAAAATCAAAAGGGTCCTGGTGGATGGAGGTGCAGGTTTGAACATTTGTTCTTTTAGCCTCACCAAGCAGTTAAAGATATCAGAAGATTCCATTGATAAAGGGAAGGGCATCACAATCAGAGCATATGATGACCAAGAAAGAGTGTCACAGGGCACAATTAAGCTCCCTATCCAAGTAGGGCCAACACTTATGGAAACCACCTGTCAGGTCCTAGACCTTGACTTACCATACAACATTCTCCTGGGACGCCCATGGATCCACGCAATGAAAGCCGTAGCATCAACCTTCCACCAATGTGTAAAATTCACACATAACGGACAAGAGGTTACCATCCATGGAGATCCTGAGCCGTTTTCATACTGCAAGAACCTTGAAGCCAAATATTACAAAATCCCCCAAGTGCCGAAAAATGATGAGGGCCCATCCACATCATACATCGATCCCGCCATTCTCACTTCTGCGATAGAGACACCCGCCATTCCCACCATATCCGATATCAAACTCATTATCCAAGAGGATGGTTGTGGAAGTTATAAGTTGCCTAACAATGCTTTTGTGATAGGAGAGTTACCACAATCTCCAAGATCACGAGGACGCCCACAAGAAAATCAAGCTCCCTCATCACAAACCCATCCTCAAAATTATCCTGAATTCACAAGGTGGGGAGACCTTGGCCATGAGGTAATAGAAGCAGATCCATCAAACATGTTGTATCGAGATGAAAGAACGACACTTGAATTACCAATGGATGAAAGAAGCAAAGGCCTACACATGATGCTTGCAATGGGTTATGAGAAATCAAAGATTGGGGCAAAATGACAATGGGCTCTTAATACCAATCATGCCTGAGACGCGACCTATAACAAATCTTGGTCTTGGATGTACCCCTCCGAGAATAACCATACGTGGCCGAAGTCCTCCGGTTAGAGCCACTAATGTTTCTCCTCAGCCAGTCCTAGTACAAGTGCACTCCCCAATACCCATAGGGACAGACATGCATAACTTTATCACTGAGCCCTATATTAGTAGCGATGTGAAGATACCTTATCCAACCTACCTAGGTTATTCGAAGATACCACCATTGTATGATTAGTACCATATCCTTCAAACTAGATAGTCAAAATCATGGATCCGCTTAGTCTACCCCCAAGTGATGGAAGCTATGACCAACGAGGACCACCAGTTCTCGATACATTCGAAAATGATGAAGCACTCGAGGGAATTCATGGGGTTGAGGATAACATTCGGATAAGAATCATAAGGCGATTCATAATGGAGTTAGACACACCGCCTACTATGGGAAATGATTGAATCGCCGATGTAAAAGTGAAATTAGAATCATATCCAAGTCCTTGAGTAGAAACCACAGTGGCACTCACGACAAGAAAAATAGTAAAATAAGGGCGTATCCAGCGGTTAAAACCTCACGAGAGGCACCCAGGATGAAGGATTCAATCTTCCCCTAAGAGCTATTCATCAGAGAAGTGTTAGTCTTGGCCGAAAAATGCAACCCAATCAACCTAGGAACAGAGGAGACCCCGCACATAACATTCTATGCGGAATCACTAATATCAGAAGAGCAAGAACTCCTAGCAGCATTCCTAAGGGAAGGACAAATAAACTTCACATGGAGTTATGCAGATATGCCAGGACTTGATCCAAATACTGTGGTCCATCACCTATGAGTGTATCGGATGCAAAATTTTATGGAATGAAGCTTAGCAAAATGCATCCTCAAATTGCTTTGTTAGTCAAAATGGACTCAAAAGCTACTAGATGTGAGATTTATCGACCAATTGATTATCTTGAG
>VDFB02057937.1:0-15757 GCA_007258455.2 Sequoia sempervirens
GGGGTTTTAGATTGTAAGGGGAGTACCCTTCATCACATTCATGTGTTGATTATCCTTGATTTCTTTAGGCCTTTTGTACACACATACAAAGTTTTGTTTCATTATTGATATGGAAAATAAAGAGCGAAATTCTTAACAAATCTATTTGGATCTTTTTAAGTATCTCCTCCTTATGTTAGACCCATAGAGCTAATTAAATAGTTGATAAGAAGTATGGAAGGGAATAAGAAACAATGCAAGTGATGTTGATATGGTTATGCCAATCCTCAATTATCAAAACTTATGACTTCATATAAATGGATTCCAATATATATATATATATATATGATCTAGTGTGAGAGCTATGATTTTTCCATTTGTTGAGGCAATAGATAATGTGGATATCTAAACAATGAGTAATGTGTGATCATTTGTGACATACATATGCAATGGGGTTATACTCATAATTGATGGATTTGAGATTATTACATTATGAAATGAATTAGAAATGTTGTATTTTTAATTGTACACACACAATTTAAATGTTTTCACATAAAAAATAAAAAATAATGACTAAATGAATGGTTGTTTTATAAAATCTAGATAGAAATATAAATTTTGAACAAATAGATGAAATCTATAATATAGATTTGACCTTGAAACCAATAACTTAAAAAATAAAGAATATCTCTGAAAAATATTTCCCATCTGTATGAAATTGTAAAAAATGTAAAGTATGTACTTTTAACCATTGGAATATTTATCCACATAAGACATGATAAACATTATTTCCAAGAAAATATTTATCATATCTTATTATCAAATTCCTATCGCGTTTCTAACAGTTTGTAGTATACGCTTCATTTGTCTACCATCTCCATGATTACAACCAACAAAATCCAGAACCCTCTGTTATAGATTTCAAAAAGAATCTTCGAGAAAATCGGAATAAGCATTCAAACGATTGGCGCAGTTGATTAAATCAAAGAGCACAAAGTCTAAAATGGGTAGTCTGCGAATCAAACAGAAGAGCACGTCACTTCTACAGCTGTGTGATGATCACACAATGGATGGCTTGAGACAGCGGCATGCGTTATCTGGGTCTTATGTGGTTAGAATCGTCTATGTAAATCTACAGTGGGACAACGTAATAAACAATGCTGTCGGTGAATTTTAAGTGCACAAGACAAGCGTAGATATTTTTCACAAAACAAAGCCTATATAAACGCATACAATTCATATGCATTTACAGCACTTACAGTCTATTTGGGCCAAGGAAGAAGGAAAAAGGAAGCTCTGAATAACTGTCTCTCAGGTTGGTTCATAAAATTTCTCGGTTGTTATATGTACTAGTGTCAAATTTACTAAGAGCTTTCACATTTCTCTTTATGTATTGAATTTAATACGTATTCGTAAAATTTGAAGATATGTCAATAAATTTTAACTCTGTTCTTTTGGATTTTAGGTAAACGTTTTTGTGCATTGCATATTCATTTCATCTCAAAAGAGGATTTGTATCAAGTACAAAATGAGCCCAATATTTGTAGAGCCAACAAGAATCTTAATAGAGCATTTTTTTTGGTAATTGGATTCTATACTTGTTGTTTTCAATTACTCTACCAATATATCTCCGAAGTTTGCTCAAATGGAAGAGAAGAAAACATTTGAATCTTCCTCCTGGGCCACGAAGATGGCCTATTGTGGGAAACTTGTTACAAATTGGTAATATTCCTCATTTAGGTATGCAAAAATTTACTCAAAAATATGGTCCCCTTGTTTACATTCACATTGGAATGGTGCCCACAGTTGTCACAGATGACCCTAAATATGTAAAGGAGTTCTTGTTAAAGCAAGACCATTTTTTTGCTTCAAGGCCCAAGAACATTGCTTCAGAACACTTCACATTTGGGGGAAATGACATTGCTTTTGCTCCATACGGTTCACATTGGAAGGAAGTGAGAAGAATTTGCTTAATGGAACTTTTGAGCCCAAAGAAGATAGAATCTTTTAGACAAGGAAGAATTGAAGAAGTTCAGTGCATGGTGAAAGATGTATGTAGGACATCTTTTGAAGGTAAAAGTATTAACATGAGAAACCTTTTTGGGGCTCTCACAAGCAATGTTATTACTAGGATGGTGTTGGGCCAAAGGTTTTTTGGTCTAAAAGGTGCAAGTCCTGAGGTAGCTATTGAACATAAGGATAAAATTTATTAGTCATTTTCCCTTATTAATGCATTCAATATCGGTGATTATCTTCCATTCTTGAGGCCTTTAGATCTTCAAGGACATGAAAGACAAATGAAAGAAATAATGAAGTGGGTGGACAATTTATATGGCTCAATAATTCAAGAGCAATGCCTTGAACTAAAGAAAAGAAGTGAAACAGGGCCCTTAAACTTTGTTCATGCACTACTAGAAGCTAAAAGTCAAGACAAGAATTTAAACATGATGAAGATCAAAGCCATTCTCATTGTAAGTTCAAACAATTCTCTACTATATTTATTTCTCTAGATAGTATCTTAATGAATGTGTCCTTGTGTCATGTAGAGCATTTTAATTAATTAAAATCACCATTATGAAGGGTATTAGGATATGGGTGTAGGAGTTCACTTTTAGTTTGGGATAGTATACTAATTTGTGGCTTTTAGGAATCCAAGTTTATTAAAAATACTAGTGTCAATTTTGGCTAATGGAAGAAAGGTGGATTCTTATTTACTGCGTCATAATTTTTTTTTATAATAAGAAGAGTAGGAATCTTGAAAAGCAGAAATACTAATAATTTATAGTTAGTAAAAGGAAATTTTTTTTTTTTTATATAGATTGCTAGGTATTTTAGGCAAAAAAATACCCTTTGAACCATTGATCTTTTTATTGCTTTCTCTTGTGATCAATATTTAAAATAAAATATACTAACAATTTGTTATCCATAGGATATATTTGCTGCAGGAACAGACACTTCTTCTACTACTAGTGAATGGGCAATGGCTGAGCTCTTAAGGCACCCTCAATATATGACCAAAGTACGTGATGAAATCGATACAGTTGTTGGGCATGGGTGCCATGTAGAAGAGTCTGATTTGGCGCATTTGAAATATCTGAGGGCTGTTGTTAAGGAAGTATTTAGGCTTCATCCTGTGGGTGGATTTCTTATTCCTCACATATCCATGGAAGACACAAAAGTACATGGATTTGACATACCCAAAGATACCAAGATCCTTATCAACACTTATTCGTTGGGAAGGAACCCAACAGTTTGGTCAAACCCTAATGATTTTGATCCCGAAAGGTTCATCACTGATGACATGGACCCTGTGGAATTTAATGATCCTAATTGTAAAATTATCCCTTTTGGAGCAGGAAGGAGAGGTTGTCCAGGAGCAGCTCTAGGAATGAAAGTGGTTCTGTTAAGTTTGGCTCGTTTGATCCATCTTTTTAATTGGCGTCCTCTTTCCAAAGAAAAACTAGAGGATTCTGACATGGTGGAAGCTTTAGGATATACTATTAAGAGTGTCCCACTTGAGGCCATTGCAAAACCCAGACTAGGATCTTTATTGCTCTAATATTTAAGACACACAAAGGAATGTCAACATTCAAATCCTTGTGATATTATTTGATACATGCTTGATGCGAAGTATTTGTGTTCTCTTAATAAGTAAAGATTAATAAGTAAAGAGTATTATGTATCTAGTGGTATGATATTCTAATTCATATAGGTTGATGGAGATGTTAATATGTGGCACACATCGCTTAAGTTAGTTACATTAGGTCATTTAGATAATTTGAGTAATTAATTAGAAGACAATAAATAGGCATATATGAGGCTTAGTGGTATACCCTTCCATTATGTTATCAAGGAGAAACCTATTTAAAGGAGGTGGATAGAATTTTGAGGATATGTGAGGTGCATGGTACATGTTTCCAATGATAGCATGGAGTGGATTATTTGCTAATTAGTATTTTACAATGTTACTCTATTCTAATTTTGCATTTATTGGATACTAGGTTATCTTAGTCCATAAACATCTCTTGTGTTGTGTATGATATATTTCTCTACATTATCTATTGAGTTTGGATCTTATCAAATAGTATAAAAATTTGATTTAGACAAAGTGAGATGAAGTTAGTTTTTTTTCACGAGGGGCTAAATTTTATGGAGAGGTTCATTTGCTTTAAATAAATATCCATAAAAAAGGATTATAAATTTATTGGAAAGAGGACTTCATGATATTTTTAAAAATTAATGGCATTTGCAATTTGGAGGATTATCAAGGAAGACATGGTGATATGAAGGTGAACTTATAATTCCATATTTTTCATAATTTTTTATTCACAACTCTTGGGAAATTGTAATATCTTAAAAAAAAGTGAGAAAATCAGCTTCTATTTTTTGTAAGCAAAATAAGATATTTAAATTTTATGTATATAGTTATTTTTATTTATCTATAGTCACTAAAATAGTTTTAAAGAAATAAATTTAGTAAATAGCTATGCATTTTAGCAAATAAAATAATTTCTAAAATTTTAAATATTTTAAATATATTTTAGTGAATAGTATAAGTAGATTTTATGTATTTCATAAACAAAATAATAAGTTACATATAAGTATATAATATTTATTATACTTCTAAAAAAATCAAATCAAAATAAAAGATAATATAGAATAGTGAAAATATTAAATAAAAAATGTTAAAATTATTAAGTCATTTCAAATATTTTTTCAATTATTTAATAAAATAATTCTTAAACCGCGTCTAAATATATTATCTTCCAATCGTTTACACTACATATTAAAGTAGACAATGTAAATAAATTAAAATATTCTTATATCTAAAGTAAAATGATATCTCTTAAATAAAAATAATAATATATGTTTCCATGTATGCATGAAGCATATAAAAACTAGGTAGAAACAATTCTCATAATATTTGAAGTGGTTCTTAAGTATTCAAGAGTAATCTAAAGTTTGATATATAATCAAAGTCTTAAAGCTCAATTTTATAAATTTTCCTTGACAAATCAAAAACTCTGTTCTTCAAGATGCATCTTATCAACAATAAATTAATATTAAAATAAATTTAATATATTTTATATTAATGTGTTTATTAAATAAATTTAATTATACTAGCATATCTATCGTGACAAAACCTAGAAAATTTATTTTTTATGCATCTTGATCAATCATAAGTCAATTTATAAAATAAATTTAATATATTTATATTAAAGTGTTTATTAAACAAGTGCTCTGCGTGAGCTGGAGTCCCTGCCTTAAGCAGGTCTGGGTGTAGGGGAAACAGTGTTATGAGTATTTTTCAGTTTTCTTTTTGGTTTTTGCTATTATCTTCACCATTGTCTTCACCATTTGTTAGCCTAAATCTGGAACAAACTATGATGTTGAAGTAAAACACACAACAAACTGTGAGCATTTGTTGCTAAGGGGTTTCTTCTACTCTATGGTGATCTCAAGTAAAGAAGGTAGTTATAGTGCTAAGACTTCAGGAGGGCGTGGATGGATGGTTAAGTGCATGATATCTTTAAGAATTGGTCTTATTGTCTCACAAATTCACATTTGTTATTAGAGCCAAGGTAAACCAATCAACCTTGACAAGAGAGTTAATGTAGGTATTATGTTAATGTTGGCCAAAAGCTTGGCAACCAAACAAAGCATTTTATAGGGCTTGAATGATTCTGAACCATAAAACATGAAATTCATTGAAAATAATGGAGATATGCACATGAAAAGAAACTTCAATATGTATAAGCTAAAAGCACCCACATAAATAATCTTACACCACAAATTCATCCATATAACAACTAGTACCTTAGTGGATAAACTGTAAAGTTGTTCTGACTAAGATGTTGGCCCATCCCTGCTACAAGGTGTGAAACTACTACTTTGACTTTTGTTTGTGTTCAATGTTTGGCGAATAAGTGCAAGCCATTTTGCAGCAGGGTCATTGTCTTCTACTTCCCTGCATTTGAAGGGATGATTTCCTGCAACCTGATAAAGCAATTCAAATGCAAAACCACAACATGCTTGCATTTGGGTAAATCCTAACCTCATTGCTCAAGTTTTTCAAAATTCTAACTGCGTTGCTCAATTTTTTCACATTTCTAACCCATTTTACTTGCATTTCAATAAATTTGAACTCGTATTTGATGCATTTGGGTGAATTTTAACCTTGCTCAGAATTTAAAAATTCCTAACTTGTGAACATTTAAAAAGAAAGGGAACAGAGGGTTAACCATTTTTAGAAATGGCATGAAATGGAGAATTGGAGGATTATGCATGGAGAAAGACTTGATTTGAATCTTCTTTGCACATGAAATACGAAGGGGTTTCTGTCAAATGTATGGCTACAAACATCCTAATTTACATCCATGTTGAAATGCCTCAAAGAATTGTGGTTTCTTGGCATGTCATGATTGCAGAATAGCCTTCGAGAAGTGAGGTTTTGTAGAATGCATGAACTGTAGGATTTGAATGAAATGGATTGGTTGAAAGGGCTTTAGAAACCTTTAAGCAAATGCAATTGGCAAGCGTAAAGCTGCCAGCGTCTACTTGCCTATGCTAAATGAGAATGTTGAAATAGAATATGGACATACATAGGATATGTATAAAATGGACTTGCTGAAAAAGACTTTCAAAACTCATAAGCAAATGCAATCGGCTATTGTAATATCAATTTTCCAACCTTTTCCAGCATCCCTGTGCCTGCACCTAAATGGGAGCTGAAACGAAATATGGACAACAATCAAAGCATAATGATTGGATATTTTTATTAGATATTATAGTTGGAAATGTTACATTTGTAAGTGTATTGGCTGACGTGCAGCATGCAAAGTATGGAATCATAGACAAAGCACCAGAATTATTTGACAGAGCGCTCCAAAGATATTTCATTCCATGGAATCGAATGATTTCTGAATATGCACCTAATGGATTTGTTTCAAATGTTCAAGCAAATACAATTAGGTGGAAACCCAAATGCCACGACTGGCTGCCAACATCTTCCCGGTCCGTGCCAAAATGCAAGATTTGGAACAGGATATGCATAAAATGGTTTGTTGAAAAGGCTTTAGAAACTTTCAAGCTAATACAAAGGACAAGTGTAAAGCCGAATTCCTTAACCTTTGCCAGTATCCTTCCTGCCGTGCCATAAAGTGGAGTCACAGAAAAAAACACATGAACTGTTTGACAGAATGCCTCAAATGGTTTGGTATTACGTTTGAAATGGAGTATGTTGAAGAAAAATAGTTAGAAACTACTTTTTTAAAAAGATTAATGGCATTTCCATAGCATACAGACATTGAGAGCAAATAAAATACAAAGAGTTCAATCCATGAATTGCAGAGAAGCCGTTTTTGTTAGTTTATATATTCCTTATCACTGATTACATTACACAAACAGCCACAACAACTGCATAAAATATCAGATGGTGACGGTTGTCTACATTGCCACCATATTTTCTTTTATGTCCTACCAAAGCATTTTATCGACAGTTCAAACACCTTCATGCTATGGCTAAAGGCTACAAAATAGGTGCTTTCAAACTTGACTATGGATGCTGGAAAAAATCTACCAAAGCATAATAGTAAAAACAATAACATAGACAAAGGCAGTGAATTGTTTGAAAAAATGCCTCAAAATGCAGTCTTCTGGCCGATGGAATGCGCCATGACAATCCACTGTAACAATTTAAGTGGCATTAGGTATGGCGTTCCATCTATGAGACTACATTTCTTTGAAGGACAAACCCTCAACAGTTAGCGCCTTGTCTATGCTACATTTTCGCGCCCACATGTCTAACAGAGCATTTATCAAATGGTTCATTGCACTTGCTGCTATGAAACAAAACCTAAAAACAGAAGTGCTGCCAGCTTCAAACTATGGATGCTTGGAAAAAGGTATCCGAAACTTGGCTTAATACCGGCTTGAAAAGCAGAAGCCATGGTCTCGTATGACATTTTGTGCGAAAATCCGGCGCTGGGAGATTTTATTCACCTTTTTCTTGGGGATTTTTAAACATTTTTTTTTTTAATGGCGGTGCTGGTTTGAAACGGAAAGAAATCATTGACCAAAAAGTCAACAATTTTTTCAAACAATCGGGGAAAAAATCGTCCAACCTGCAGATTTTTAAAAAATCGCGATTAATCGGGATTTTTTGCAGATTTATGCTTCTATATGACCAACTGAACTCAAAAGGCATTTAGAAAATACAGATCAGTTGTTTACGGGGACATGTAGTCTCGCACCTCTGCATGCAAAAAATAGAGAAAGTAAAAAAGTGTAAGAATTTTATTCAAGCATGCTAGATTTCAAATTATGTTAGCCTCGTGCATCTACTATAGCCGAGATCTTTATGGGCCAATGACTTATGCTTAATTTACTTCAGGTTCCTCGGGCTTTTAGAGATATCTTTCAACCAAATCCTTTGCACATGGACAACTTTTCAACTGCATCAAGCAAGGATGTGAGTCTAAATCATATAATATAATGTAAATTACATAACCTTAGCTCCTTTTGCCCAGTAAATAGGGTAATTACTGATTACGGCTTATACTCCATTTGCGAAAAGATGGGGATAACCACATATTCCAGCAATATAATGGCATATGATTTGAATTTTGTTTTTTTATGGACAAAGGCTTAAGAACTTAAGATTCCTGCAAGAAAGGCAAGCAGCTCTGATTACAATGTGATAATGTTATTGAATTGTTTTGTTTCAAGTTTCAACTGACTTGACTCTTTTTGGTGCAGGGATTGATAGTAATATGCTCTAAGAGAGGAGGACTGGTATCTTTGCAGTCACATTGTGAATGGCTTCTTACAGTGCCCACCAATCCAGAAGCAGTACTATTAAAATTCATCCCTATAACATCTCTTCTGACCGGTGTTCCTGGAAGTGGTTTCGTAGGTCAAGCTATCCATCTATACCTCTGATGTGAGTATGATGGAAATAAGTCAAGAGAGAAAATGTCTATGCTAAATACAAAGTTTAGCACCCATTTACTGATTGTAGTTATCAACCATTCAAGAAACAACATAAGGGATTTTTATAGCTTAATCCCCCTCAGCCAACTCAACTTATTGACAACCAAGTGGCTATTATAAAGACAACTGCTCTGGTAGACGTGTATGGTAAAATAGGAGTTTTGGAACAGGATATGGCCATCCATCAAAGCATGTAGGAAAAGGGATTTTGTCAGATGTTACAGTTGCAGCTGCCCTGTTAGACATGCATGAAAAATGTGGATCCATAAACAGAGGCACGTGATCTGCAAATTCCTCCAAATCAGTGAAACCAGAAAGGCATGAGTTCAACAAAATGCCTCAAAGAAGTATGCTCTCACCTGAATCAGGCCCATGATCTAGTACAAAAGATTTAACCTTTAACTTTTGCAGGGAATGCTGATAAAATCCATGGGATGATATTAAAGATGAATGAGCCATATATTTTATTGAACAGGAAGTTACAGAAAATGCAAGTGAAACAAGAAATTTTCAAGTGCAAATTCCATTTAACAAGATACATTGAATCAAAGATTTTATTGAGCAGAAAGTTGCCGAAAATGCAAGTGAAACAAAATACATTGAATCACAGCTAACTGCAGGAGTCATTTCATACCTCTCAATGGTAAAAACCCCACAGTTTCACCTCTATCTGCCAAGCAAGCTTTTCATGCCCATTTGAGAACCAGTTAAAGGGATGTCGTGGTATGCATGAATGTGAAATGTGGGAACACAGACAACGCACCCGAATCACCCTGAAAACCCCCAACAAATTAGCCTGTACACGTGCCCAGAAAGCTGTATTATAAGGTGTCAAACATGCTGCTAAAGAAGGCATGATCAAACCCACATGGATACGCTGTTCCTCGCCTTCGCTGGACCAACTGAAACATTAGACTTGATTTTAATTTTTCCTTCTGCTGGCTTCTGATTGGTGACAAGATTGCTTTTTTATTTAAATTTGTAAATAGAAAAACCCTAAAACCCCAGCAAAAAAAGGGATCAACCAATCTGGAAATTTAGTGAAAATAACTAAAATGCCATTTTAATAGCGAAATTCATTTGCACCATAGGTTAAAGCTTTTTAACCGACTCCTCAGAAACAATTAATTGCAAAACTTGTGCACGGAAAACATTAGTTTCCGGCTATAGATAGGCTGGGACTAATGAAATCAGAACAGTTGTGTCATTACCTTGATTTGTTCTTTGCGCTCTTGGATTAATTTATCCTTATCTAAGAAATTGTTTAGCTTTTGGGAAATGGTAATTCTATTGGTGATTTAAAATTAAACAAACTTGTTATGATTATTATATAAGTTTGTAAATCATTCATGATTAAAGAGGGGTCCCTCTATGGTCCACCTTTATTTTGACCATATTGTACATAACACCTTGAAAAGCTCCATGAATTTAAGTGTCATTATGAAGGAAGTTGTTGATTCTTGAGGTTTCTTCTTTTATATCTTCCAAAGATATTTAATGAGTTTGAGGTATCCCACCGATATATTGAGCTTCTCAATATCATCCTTTAGATATTGAATGTTTTACTATGAGTATTCTATTTTTATCCTATATATCCTCTCCTTTCTCTATTATCCCCTTGATAGTTTCCCATCGAGTAGTTATTTATTTTATAACTGAGTATCTTCGGTACTCATCTTTTTCTTCACATATCATATTTCCATAGTTGTGTTGCTTACATTATATTTCTCTTGAGATTGATTATCCTTCAATTCCTTGAATATTTTCCTTAGTAATTATATAAGTTCCTACTAGTAACCATCTTACTCTTTGCAATGCCTAGCTTCATCCTTCTCTATGCCATTTGTTCCTAGGAATATTCCAAGAATAGCTTCATCCTTCTCTATGTCATTTGTTCCTAGGAATATTCCAAGTACTTCTTTGATTTTTAGCCTGAGTATTATTAGACCCAACGGAATTCTCAACTAAAATAAATATCTTGACTTATGGTACTTTTATTTTTATTTTTAGAGTCTTAATGTTTTTTACATCTAGCTCCATGTATTTCCTCTTTAATTTCTTCTTCACTAGGTGTTGACAGCCTTTATTCCCTCATAGAGTAAATTTTCACTATCATTAGGTCTTGTGACTTTGGTGGTGACATTTATTGGTTCCACTTATTAATTTTTTCTTGTATTTATCTTGTAGTATTGTCAACAAGGGGGGTGAAGTGCACACATTCCATTAAAAATTGCATTAGATCATATTTTTCCCTCACAATGCTTTTGGTAGGAATGACATGCCCTATTTCCTCTTTCTCTTGGCCTCCTATTATTATATGAAAACCTAAATATAACTCATTTATTTTTTATATAAGGTTGTGCCCATTTTAATATTCATTTTATAAGGCAATTGAGAATACCTATGAAAAATATTATAAGTTAATTCTAGGGGATTGAGAAGCTACAAAATCTTGGTGGGTAAAGGTTGTTGTCGATCTAAGGGCTTGGGAGAAAGCATAATGGACACCTAAAATATGGCAAGGTGATAACCTATATTTGATGAAATGAGGTATATTGTTTGTTGACATGGCATGTTGTGGAAAGAAGAATATGGGTGGGAATTTGGATAGAAAGTGAGGTTACATAAATTTTTAAATATGGAGATCATATATAAAGTGACGAGGAGGAAAAGGAGGAGGAACAATAAAAAATTCAATGGTTGTGATTGTTGTACTTATTCTTTAGCTTTCTCCACCTACTTGTCCTGTTCTGTTGACCCTCCATTTGTAGAAACCATTCAGAGTTTTATTTTGTTTTTCTCCACCATTTTCTATATCTAGATCAAGCTCATCCTACTATGAAGTTCTTGTTTATGGTAAAATCCCTCTCATAGTGGAAGTCTTTGTAGTGTTGGTGGGATGACCGGGATGTCCATTACCCTGGGATACCATTGTGCATTCAGCTGCTTGGTGCATGTGAGGGATCCCATTTGCTGGTGCTGGATGCCTGCCCCAAGCTTCGTGATTATATATTCAAATATGAGTTTGAAGTTTCTTCCGTTTTTGTCATTGAGGATGTGAGGATTTGAGATGGGGTTTTATCCCCACTTCTAGGGATTACTACAAATGCTCCTACTAATAACTGGTTTCGCATTCGCATTTCAAATTACATCATTATCTAGAACTGTCTTTAGCTTCAAGAACTTTATGGGCCACTGAAAACCAGTTGATTTTGACTTCTTGGCTTAAAAGCTAGCAGGATTGAGTTAGAAGTGCAGAATGGGACTTGTTCCTAGCTGATCTTTACTGAGTATTATTTATTATAAAATCTCTACATAATTATCTACCGTATGACCAATACCACGCATATATCTCCACCATGTTCCCATCATACGATCAGTTGAGTCCATCTTTCATAAGGATTTATTCTAGTCATTATGATAGTTTTCCTTATAGGGTTTTATATTTTTATAAAATCCTTTGCAAAGATACAAGAATAGGAATGGGATTGCAATAGCCCAAGTTGTTATGGAATTGTTCACTTCCTCCTCATTTAGGTTTTTATTATCTTCTTTTTATGGTTGAGGTTCATTTGAAAACTCCCTTTCCTCATTTCTATTAGTTTTATTTATCCACAAAATAATATCCTATTGGGTCATAGTTCTAATGGTCGTACACAATGTCTAGTATTGCATCCCTTAATTTTTCATCTAGAATCTCAATGAACTTCATTTTCATGACCATAATTTCATTATAGGGGTGTGGGAGGTTATGGAACAAAGCCTTGTCCATGCCATTTCCAAATTACTAGTCCATGGTATTTACTTGGTACATATATTTCAATGTAAAATGCCCTAATTATGACATACCTATTGAAACAATGAAAATGTGGTATGGTTCTATCATTTGGCTTTAGGAAATAGAGCACATCCACTTCTCCAATTTCATTCAAGGATAACCCTTGAGGTCTCAATGCAAGGGAGAAAGAGATCTTGCAAGAGGGATTTCCTAGAGGTTGAATGCAAACTAATAAGGGGTTCACCACCAAGTATGAACTTGGAAAGGATAATGAAATGCAAGGTGAAATGCAAAACTCTAATTCAATGAAAAGCTTCACTAAATGACTATAAATGTGAATGAAACAACACAGAAAACTACAAGACAAAATGTGTGCACCTAGAAATCTGTAGATGGCTTGAATGAAGACTGGAAATGCTGCAAATCCTAAAATTTAGGCTTGCTAGGACTCATTCACCAATCTAGGCGAATCAGTCCCAGATCTGGGTTTCTATACAAGAACAAGTTTCTCGAAAAAGGGTATCCGAAATTGCAAAAATCTCAAAATTTACCCAAAATGGGACTCATTCACCAATCTGGGTGAATGAGTCTAGTTAGGGTTTTCCAGAGCTTTAAAACCTGAACCTAGCCTTCAATGTCTACTCTTTTTGTTCCTCTTTGTTTCCAAATCTGAAATCCTTATTTTGGGACTGAAAGTGACTTTTTGGTGAAGATTATAATATTGCAAATGGGGAGACAACTCCAACAACT
Organism: Sequoia sempervirens; assembly: GCA_007258455.2. Lineage (NCBI taxonomy): Eukaryota > Viridiplantae > Streptophyta > Pinopsida > Cupressales > Cupressaceae > Sequoia > Sequoia sempervirens. Next base: position 13,499 of record VDFB02057937.1, read on the forward strand.
TTCTCCAAGCTTGTAACCTAATCTTCAATTATCTTCAATTCTTCAAAGCACCTAGATCTGCAATCACACAAAGAGAGAGGGAGAGAGAGAGAGAGAGAGAGAGAGAGTTGATTGTTAGGGGAATAGGGGTTTACCTTGGTCAAACCCCTTGTAGGTAATTAAACCAAATGATGAGACAATGAAATGAAGGAATGAAACATGAAACAAAGAACATGAATCATGGACAATAATACCTTGAATGATGCCTTGTAGATGATGTCTTGTAAATATGCAACTCAACATGAAATAATGATTTGAAAGCTTGTTTATATATGAAATCCATCTAATATCATGTGTATTAGATCCCAAAGGCCGACATACATAAAATTTGAACTTAAAACCCAATTTTTCTTGCTCAAAACCTTGAAAATAGGCCAAATGGGACTCGTTCACCATATGTGGCGAATGGGTCCCACATGGCCTATTTTGAATCCTAAAGTGTCGAGGAGTGTGTAAATTAAGTTTATATGTTGATCTTGTTGGGTTTTTTTATTAAACTATTCCTTGGGATGCACAATATAGGGTCTTAGGGGCCTATTAAGGTCATAAATGCAAGAGGGCACAAAATCCAATGTGAAAGTGTAAATAAATACACTTTACAACATTAAATTAAGGAAAATTTGGGTCTGTTTAGCTTAGAAGGTCCCTAAACCCCATGTGAATGTGTAAAACACATTACAACACTAGATTAGGTCCACCTTAGTTTACAAGCCTCCTAAATTTATTGTGAAGGTGTCCATAAATACACTTTACAAGATTAAATTAGGGAAAAGTTAAGTTTATTTAGCTTAGAATGGCCAAAACCTAATGTGGGTGTGTAATACACATCACAACACTAGATCAAGGAAATATCAAATCCAATTCATCATTATTTATCCCCAAATTAGGTGAAATTGTACCATTTCCAAGGGGGGGTCAATTTTCGTCATTACACCTATGTAGTTTTTAAACATTACCACCTTAGCCATAGATTCTTATCACCATGCAATCCTAGTTGAGATACTATTAACCTTGGTATAGGGACCTTAACATCATGATGTAGGATTTTTTGATTTTAGGTTAATATCATTATTGACTATGGAGGGGGTAGGGATGAAGAACTGCTCAAAAATTGTACTACAATAGTTAAAATTTATATTGAGGTGGGGAATCCAAGTGGTGACTATTTCCTACCCCTTTGATGAATTTTCATGTATAAGTTTGGGTTTGATGAAAATATAGTAGCATTGGGGAAATATTATGTATATTAGATAGAATAAATATCCCATAAGATTGATCTAACTTTTGTCTAATTTTCTCTTAACATAGAGGATAAAATTAAAAATTCCAACAATTCCTAGGCATCTAAAGATTGATTCACATTTTATTTTAAATGAAAATTATCCTATAACAAATCAAATATGTTGAATAATGAAATATAAAGGAAAATAAAGAGACAAACATGAGGATGGAATCTTGGAGCCCATAAATTTTTATGTGAATCAAGGACTTTAGGGCATCAACTACAAGTCTTCTAATTAGAAACCATGGGACTATAACATAAATTTTGAAAGAAATTTAGATACACCAACATATGAAGAAAAAAACCCAAAAGTATAAAAAAAACCATCATTTCATACAAATCAAAATATAATATCAAATCAAAATTAAGTAAAAAAAAAACTACTCCAAAGATAAATGTGGATGCACTAATAAAAAAGGAAGCACAAAAGAAATGAGACACCAAAAATAAAGAGAAGTAATGAATCAAGTTGGAACATTCAATTTTGTATCTCCAAAACCTAATTCCATCTTCAAATCAAAAAAAATCTCATAACAATCTAAGCATCAAAATCTTATACCCACATACAAATCCAAAATTAATAAATCCAAATATAAATATTGTAATCCTAAGCTCAAATCCATTAGTATCCTAAAATCCTAAAATTTGATGTCCAAATATTTACATCCCACATCAAAAATCCAATCCTTAAATTCTAAATCCAAAAAAATAAAAAATATATTTGGATCCCTAAATCTCAAAATGAAAGTATCTCCAAAAGTCCCAAATCCCATATATGAAAAATTTGTAATCTAACAACAAAATTCCAAAATCTCTAGTTGAGCATTCAAAGCTTTAAAATTCATCATGTCAAATACAAGGAAATTACAATCATGAAATATCAGTGTGAAATTTTTGATATGGATTCCCCTTGGTCCCATTACATTTATTCTATCCTT